>CANXYC010433262.1:0-12405 GCA_948193065.1 Aleurites moluccanus | reverse complement strand
ATCCACAGATTCTCCCATAGGAGTATCAATAGACAATGGAATATCTAGTAACTACCTCTCCTTATTCAATTTGGGTGCAAAATGTGGGGACACAAATGAATGGGTTGCACCCGAATCGAATAAGGCATCCGCAGCCTCATTTTGTACCAGAATAGTACCTGTGATGACATTATCTGACCTCTGAGCATCCTGAGTGTTAACTGCGAACACTCTACCCTGGCCTCTGCCAGCTGGAGCCTAACCACTGCCTGAAGCCTGACTCCCTCTACCTCTGCCTCGGGCTATTGTCTCTCTGCCCATATTCTGATTAGTCTGAACTGTCGGCTGAGATACCATAACTGATGGCTGCTGGTCGGTCTTCAATGGACAAGTGCTCATAAAATGGCCCTGCTGGCCATATCTCAAGCATGCACCTGACCTCCTCCAGCACTCCCCTCCATGCCTCCTACCACAATAACCACAAGTAGGGACACTGGATGCCTGTGACACTGATCTAGAAGAACTCTGAGAGTACGCAGGTACTGGCTGAACCATAGGCTGACCCCTACCCTGAAATCTCCTCCTCTGGTTACTACCCGAGGATCTCTGCTCTGATCCAGGCACTAACTCAACCTGTCTAAAATGGGAGCTGCTCTCCCCTCTCTTACTCTATGACCCTGAGCTGTTCTTCCTCTTTTGATCCCTCTTAGCTCTTTCTGCCTTATATTTCTCTTCCATCTGTGAAGCTTTATCCACTATCGTGGTCAAGGAAGTAAACTCTGTAGCAAGTAAGGCATTGTGTAATGTCGTATTCCGCTGCGTCAGAGCCCCTACTGGCTGTACAGGTATGGGTACCACAACCTCTAGTACTACAGGTGGCTGAACAACCGCAGGAGTAGGTGGTGGTTGTGCCTGCTGCCTCTCTCTCCTCATCTCAGCCATCTCTCTCCTGAGATCCATCAACCGTCTCATCATCTCGACCCTCCAAGGGTCATCTACTCTATCATAATCTTCTGAAGCTTGTCATGATCGGGACGGATCTTCAGATACACTCATCTCTCTCACAAGCGACTCATTGGAGGCAACCTCAGCCTCCTTGGTACCACAGTCTCCGATATCTGACATATCTGTCGAGAAAACGTAAATAATCTCATAATACAGTAAAGCACAGAATATACACATATAACTGACGATCAGATCAATGGACGACAAAGGAAATCCTATGCTCCATGGTATTATTAATTCTACCCCCAATCTATATCTAGTCACTATCCGTTTGTTACTTAGATGCACATTTTGTAACCTAGTGCTCTGATATCGCCTCTGTCACGACCCAGTTTCCCAAGCCGCAACGGTCCTAGGGCACGGGAGATGCCAATGGCGACTGGCACCCGTAGAACCCATTATCAATCATATCGATCCTATCAATACAATATAGTGCATATAAATAACATTCATAATTCCCAATCATTCTATTAATCTGTCATACATACTGATAATATCTGCAATATGAACCCATAAAATATTTCATTAATTATATATATATCATTCATTTAACATAACTAATATCAGTTACATGTTCATTTCCTAGCTAACCCGTACATACCCATGGAGCAACTAGATTATGAACACCAAAATAAGTATTATTCAAAATAATGAAACTGTCAATACATGAGCAATTCAGATGCAGAATTCCCAGTGAAGTAGAAGTTTGGATTCTGCAGCTCTAATCCTCTTCTGAAAGGGGAAACAAATGAAAGGGTGAGTAATGATGATACTCAGTGAATTCATATGCATCACAAATAACTATAGGCAATAGATAGCAAAGGTTTCAATCAATAAGATAATAGGGTACCAAATAAATGTCAAGGTACAAATAAGCCAATATTTCAACATACCAATTTGGTATCATATATGGAAAGACAGATACAGGGATGGAATGCATGAAAAGAAATCATACAATCTCCAAACAATCAAATGCGTTGGACCATGTAGGTCCTAGATCATCCATAATAGGGAAAATAAGCATAAGGCTGATCAGGCCCTATAACCAGGACCATAACCCTTCCCAGCTAGGGTACAAATATACAATATGCACAAGGTCAACAATATTTCTCCACTCTCCTATCGAATCGGAAGTTCTGCCATAACCATATCAAGGTCAATAACAAGGGATACCATTAACAACAATGGCATCCGGATTCAATCAATCAATCAATCAGTTCGGTATCAATCATATCAATATCCAATATCAATTATGGCCATGCCATGTACAATATCCAATATCAATCAAAAGTTTATGTCTAGGATAAATTCATAAAGCAAGGAATTAAAATTCGGTAATCAAATCAGAAATATTAATGAAGCAAGATTATATAACAATGGATTGTTTAATTTGGAAAAATAATATAAGATAGTTTCAAAGAAATTCAAAGGATATGTCCATTATGTGAGATTCGGCCATTTGGGGATTTTTCCCAGATGGTGTCCAATAATCAATTAATTAAATCCAATAGGATAAATGATGTATGTAGAACTCACCTCCAATTTCCAATAGCCAATAACTTAGTCAAATTCACCAATTTCCTCCAAAATCCCCAATTTTGCTACTAGGAGAATTTAGTTTCTACAATCTACAAATTCACATCAAATTGGTCATCAATTTACTGTCTACTTACATCCAATTAGTAAACTCCATCATCAATTTACGAATCCCATCACTAATCTATCATATCATATTTCAAAATAACATATAAACCCTAGAGTTTAGGGGTTTCAATTATTTAGTGTTAATTTAGGTAAAATAACACTAAACCCATTTATTCTAACCTAATTAATATCTATTTATTTAATAGAAACCAACAAACAATCACTTACCTCAAATGAGTTTCAATGGCAGAATTTGTCCTTTACTGCCTCAAGAATATTTTCCAGTTCTTTCCTCAAGCTTAAAACGAAATACTATAGCCACAGAATAACCTTATGGCATGAATTTTCTCCAGAAATTTGATGAAGAAAATCGTGAAATCTAATGAAGAAAAAGAAGAAACAGTGTTCGGCTCCTTTGGGAGAAAAAAACGAACACGATAGAACAGAGAAAGGAAGTAATAGGTTTTAGCGTTTTAAGGTATCAGTTACTGTCTCTTAAATAATAAGTTACTGCTTTTTAGATATAAGCTACTGCCTCATTAACGGAATTAATTAAATTTTGCTCCTCCAATTCAAATTCGTTGTTCCAGCTCGTGAGTGTAAGCTCGCCAATCCCAGCTCGCCAAACTCAGCTCGCCAATGCCTCTCCGCATTGCTGGCTCGCCATACCACTTAGCATAAGCCAGCCCGCATATGCTGGCTCGCAATTGCCTCTTTGCCAAACCCAGTTCGCATTTCCCAGTTCGCATTTCCTCTTCGCCATTTCCTCTTCGCCATTTTCTCTTCGCCTTTCCTCTTCGCATTCCCTCTTCGTATTTCCTCTTCACCTTTCCTCTTCGCATTTCCTCTTCGTAACTCCTCTTTGCCTTTACTCTTCGCATTTCCTCTTCGCCATTCCCTCTTCGCATTTCCTCTTCACCATTTCCTCCTCGCATTTCCTCCTCACCATTTCCTCCTCGCATTTCCTCCTTACCAATTCCTCTTCTCATTTCCACTTCGCATTTCCTCTTCACATTCCCTCTTCGTATTTCCTCTTCGCATTTCCTCTTCGTCATTCCCTCTTCGTATTTCCTCTTCGCAATGCCGGCTCACCATTGCCTCTTCGCAAATGTTGGCTCGCTACTTCCTCTTCGCACTCCCACTTCGCATGGCCAACTCGGCAAGGCCTCTTCGTAAAGCCAGCTCGACAAAGCTAGCTCGCCATTGCCGGCTGGAAAACGCTTACCCCAACCTACATAATTTGCTACTGCCATTCAATTCCCTAACTTCTAGCACTTAGAATATTTTTACAAATTTAAGACTCAATCCATCAATCAATATTATACTCTAATATTTTCCATTCCATTTACAATCATTATTCGAAATAATTAAATAAGTAAAAAAAATCATATGAACAAATATTGAGTGAGCCTTCAACTCAGTAAAATATGAACATTTCAAATCAAGTATCTGAATATCCAATCATGGTTATGAACAAATATTTATATATATAGGCATGAAAGAAAATCATAAGCTTTACTTGAAGGAAACATGGTTCTCACAATAATTTTGGTTATATCAGATCATGTCATAAATCAAATCATGGTTCATATTTAGAACATAGAATGCCCACAAAGAATGGTATTATCAAATCTTATCTAGTAGAACTGATCTCATATCATAACATACATATCGGTAGCCTTGCTACCTTAACGTGCACGCATGTTTGGCTAGGCATGAGCCTAGAGCTCATGGCCCCCTCTAGGTGGAACACCGATAAAAATCTTATCGGCTGGGCTCCCAAAGTGCACAATGGACTAATGAATTTACTCTCATTGGGAAGAGCGTTCTATCCATGAGTCATGAGGTTTCAATCTCATAGGAATCATATTGGTCACAAGACCATTATCATTAACATCGTTCAAATCGGGTTCTCAAGTAAGAAACATATAGACTTAATCCAAGAAGGTTGATCAAGCTATTCACATTTCACAAAGATATATATATATATACATATATAATAGGATAATCAAATATAGGGATACTTGGTCATATTAATTTCAAGGAACAATAATCAAATAGGACGTTCATACTTACCTCTGACACAAATTTCTCTTAAATTTCTCTTAGCAATCTGCCTGCTTATAATTCCTCAATCAATTCGAATTTCTTCTCCTAAGAAATTCCCCAAATATGCAAAATTAGGGTTTCTCCAAATCAATATTATTCAACATGATTTCCTAGTAATTCATTATATTAGAGTCTCTATTCTTAATTCCCAACAACAATTTTTATTTATCTCTTTAAGGAATTTCTGCATTAAATTTTCGGAGTTACTGTTCATGGCAATCTCACCAAACTGATTTCTCCCACATTAATTATCATTAATGACTGCAATTTGCAAGCAATAAATTCTGTATACCCAGCATTAATTATCCTAACCCATAGACTTAAATAAATCCAAAGAAAATAGCTTAGGAAGAAATTTACCTTATTTCGTTCAAACTGAAATTCTGAGATTACAGCTCAAATCTGATAATTTCTGCCTTAATATAGACTAATCTGGAAGTCTAATGCATTAATTTGAGTATTAATGCCTTAGAATATAAAACGAAACTAATCTGAGAAAAAAGATTGAATTTACGAAAGATGAAAGAAAGGAAAAATCGTGAAAACAATTCTGGACTGCTGAGGGTTAAATAGACCTCTGCCCAGAAACACGCGTGCCAGCTCGCCAATCTGCCTCGGTAAAGCTACTTCGCATAGGTCAGCTCGCCATTCCCACTTCGCATTCCCAGCTCACACTTTCTAGCTCGCCAAACTTGATCCGGCATTGCCACTTCTCTAATCCAGCTCGCATATGCCACCTCACATATGCGGCCTCGCCAGACTCTCCTCGCGAACTCTTCCTCGCATATGCCACCACGGCAACGCTTTTTCTCCTCTTCACGAACTGCCACTTCACACATTCCCTCTTCGCATAATGCCACCTCGCCTTATCCTCTTCGCCAAATCCTCTTCGCCTAAACCTCTTCACCTTTTCCTCTTCGCCAAATCCTCTTCGCCAAAGCTATTCGCCAACTTCCTCTTCGCCAATTTCCACTTCGGCAAACTCACCTCGCCACTTCGCCATTTCGCCACTTCACAAAATGCCTCCTCATTTTGCTGGCTTGCCATAATAAAATTCCTATAAGTTAAAATCCTGCCTGGACATCTCACACTTAGCCAGCTCGCAAATGAGTTACAAATATCCAAACTTACTAATTCTTTTTATCACTTAAAATCAACATGCAGGATCTCAACATATCAAAATTTCAAATCAAAAGGCCCAACACACAGACCGTGGTGACTCTCTAAAGATCACCAGACTTCTGCCCCAAAATCTAGCCGAACAACCCTGAGAAAAATCACTCTCTAATGAGATATACTTATCCAAAAATTCTAAAATTTTACAATCATCATCCCAATGTACAAATGAACATTTTTCATGTTTACACCTTTAGCTAATTCTACATCAGTCATTCCCAATAATTCTGAATAGACACTGCAACCTTGCAGAAACTCTCAATCAGACCAGCCTTGCTCAAATAGACACAACTCATCACACACACAGAATTTTGCCAAACAATTTCAAGACATAAACTTACAACTTTCATGTTTTACACTTTACCAAATTATGTCTTTAAGAACATGAAATTATCATCACAAAATCCTGCAGCATCAAAATTCAGAAATTCCTGAAATTCTCAACATTCTTATTTAAAATTAAATAATTCTCCAAACTTACAAAATCAATAAAACACTACAAAAATGGCAGATATTACAATAGTATAGGGATGCCTGGTTTGAGTTGATCTCGCTGTGGTCCCATAGTTGGATTTTAAGAGAGCCAAGGGAGGGGGTCGGCTTTCCATTTACGATAAACGAAAACATAGATGAGGTTGGATTCCACGGACATTTTTCATCATGGTTTTTATGTATGTTTATAGGTAATTATATGTGATGTAACATTTCATGTAGATTTAATAAATGACCTGCGTATTAAATTAATTTATTTTAACTCATTGAGTCGAACGCTCACCCTTGTTCAAATATTTCCCCAGATTCCGAGTCGAGTTTAAAGAGATTAAATTTTTAAGTTGAGTATTCCTGCCTCCTAATTCTCAGGCAGAAAAATTATTTAATTTATTATGTCATTATTTTATATTCACTGTATTAAAATCTTTAGAGCTCCGCATTGTTATTTTCATTGTCAGATTTATAGTCGTATTTTTTTTATATTGGTTGTTCTGTTAAGCATAAACTTAAATTGATGTTAAATGCATGATGTCAGCCTTGAGTGGCTAGTAAATGAAGTTAAATTATTGAGTTTCTGTGTGGCAGGTGGGCTTATAGTCTTTATTTGTGATAGTTATAGGTGTCATATTTCAAGTTTTGTTGTTTAGTGGTAAGTCAGGCTTACTACAGGTTCTGGAAGCCTTATGTTTTCCCGTTCCCTAGTGCCGGTCACGTGCCCATTTGGGTCGGGTCGTGACAATATCAATGAAAAGTATATCACATGGACAAGACAGATATAAGGCCATGAAACTCATATAATATATGTCAAACACGTATCAATCTTATATCAATAAATATAAAATTGATCAGGTCTTATGGCTAGGACTGTTAACCCTTCCCAACTAGAGTATAATTATACAATGTGCATATTGTCGACAGTATATACCTACTACTATGTTGGAGCGGCTGCTCTGTCAAACCACATTAAAGATAATAGAAGTAAAGAACAAGTCAATAGATACCATTACACAATAATAGTATCACCAAGTATCAATAATTCATTATTAATCAATTCAAGTAGCAATATAGCCAATGGAATAGCAATAGCAAGTAAATAAACAATGACAAAGGATTTGACAAACAGTAATAGAATGGAACATAGGTTAGTCATATATGAACAAAAGGTTGGCATAATTGGTATGTCAATGTCGCTGGTGACGATGGTATTCAAATGGTAGGCCTATGGATTTTGAACTAGGCATTTTGACAAACACTTGATGGGCAACTTTCAATGGAAAATTGGATAAGGTTTGGGTGCAACTCCAATATTGCCCCAATTATCAACAACAACACATAATATAGGCAATTGAATAAGCATTAGATACACAACAATTTAAGGATCAATTTGACATAGAAAAACCATAGGAAAAACAAGCAAAAACCTAGGCAATGAATAGTAAATTCAATTCGGCCAAAAATGGGATTCAAAGGGAGAATTTCAATCAATATTCTAATACTTTAGGCATGTAATTTTATGCATAAAAGACTCACCTCACACCTCAAATTGGTTTGGAAAATTGATTTTAAAACTAAAACTTCAAAGGAGGCAAAATTGACAACTTTGGCAATCTTAATTTTCTACACCAAACCAATCATAAATAATTTATCCACTAGCCTTTAATTAACATAAACTAACTCAAAATCACATAGCTTGTTCATACAACGGAGGTTAGGATTTGAAAAAATGAGGAAAAATACTAAATGCATCAATTGATGCAATCAAACACAAAACTCATTCTATTTGACATATACAACATCTAAATTAAACATAAAATCAAACAAATCAACATTTTATCTCAAATGGATGAAGTGCCCGAAATCTACAATGAGTTGGTTCTTGAAATTCTTTGATTTTCCAAGCAAATCAAAGATGGAAATCAAGAAATCAAAGGTTGGATTTAAGTTTTCTTTGATTTTTCTTTAAGAAATTTGAAGGAAAATGGGTGGGAAGAAAAAGATGGAGTTTTGGCCAAATGGAGAAGAAGAAGAAGAAAATGCAGAAATTTGTTCAAGTGTGGCTTATATATTAAGTCAAAATTAGCAAATTTCATTTTGGTCCTTAAACTTTTCTTAAATTATACTTTTATCACATTTCTTTCTGTAATTTATTCTGACAATTCTATTGGGATTTGGATTTCAAGTGGGGATTTAAATAGCTTATTTTTATTTATACTTTATTATAAAAATAGTTTCAGAGTCGTTCTGAAACTCAGATAGTCCAATTTCCACTATATCCCTAGTGTTCTATTTATTTACGGTTTTATCATCACTTACTTTTTCAGTGTTCCTAAATATTTTTTACCTCTTTCTTTTTACTATAATTACACATGCATTTATATGATTCTTTACCCCTTGATCAGAATTATAAATTCATCTGTCGACCGGACTACTATTTTCTCGGCAGTGTTATTAACACCGATGTTTTCTGGAAAAGTATCTCATCTGCATTCTAACTGTGTCTCTAAAATTATTTTTAGTTATTTCGATGACCCCAAACCAAAAACTGAGAATAATAACATGCATTTATGGTAGTCTTTTCTAGGATATTACAGAAACCCAAGTCATTTTGCCTTTTGACAAAAATAAGAGACCTAGAAGGCCTAAGAAAAACATAGTTAAAGAATAAGGTGGACAGACAGTTAGTACAAGGAGTGAAACAGTCAGGTGCAAGAAATGTGGCAATTTGGGTCACATCAAAAGAACTTGTTCAACTCCAACATCTACTTCAGGGGGTAATGATTTAATTCCTTATTTTTCTATATGCTTATTTGTATATGCATTCCATTGATTGTAATTTAAAACTTGCTTGTATTATCTACATAGAATACTTCATATGGAAGATCAAAAAGTGCAAGAAGAGGAAGCATGATTGCAAATCCAGCTGTAAATCCAAGAAGAGGGGCTGCAAATCCTAGTATATCACAAGTGCATAACATTGTCATATGTTTAGGGATATTGGTTTGATTATTGTATTTACATGAATTAATATGAAATAATTTTCCCTTGTTCAGAGAGATACAAATATTCTAGTATCTCAACAAAGTGGGGTAATATAAGCTACAGGAAGTCAATCTCAACAACCTTAAAAGATATGAAGTTATGACAATAGCAAGATAGGAAATATATAACATTCCTATACATGGTTTTTGTATGTCAATTGTTGTTGAACAATTTATTTTTGGCATATTTTTTGGTTGGTAAATATTTTGGGGGATACATATGTACAAATCATTCTCATATGGGGGTTCATTTTGTATATAGTTTTGGTGTATTTTTGTAACCATAATAGTATTTTAGGGTCTAATGATTCATTTTGCATGTAATTATGGTGAATTTTGTAACCACAATAATAGTTTACATGGAGGCTACACATGATTCATTTTGTATTTAGTTGTGGTGAACATTAACCGTTTAAATGAAGTATTAAGTTCGTTTTATCTATCACACCCCAAAACCACCGGTGTGAAGGTCCTAGGGTAAGGGTAGGCATAAGGTAACCGTGCACCCGTAGAACCCTTAACTAACCTGGATTAAATATATAACACATACTAGCATCATGCCAAACATCCATATTTTATATATCTCATCAACCTAATATGACATTTCCTCTTGTTCCTTACTGATCAAAAGATAATTCTAACATCAATATGGAACAAGGAAAAGTCTACAATGTCATCCATGGCAACAAAAGAATAAGAAACATCACACACATCTGCGGAGCTTCTAAGAGTATACTTCTCATCATGAATACATATATATAATTCAACTATTATCCAAAAATATTACATAAAAGAATCTTCTTGTGGAGAAGGAAATCAAGAAGCTTTGTCTTCAGGATTAACTCTCTCTCGAGCTAAACTATAACCTAAAATCCACAGAAGAATGGTGAGCCTTCAACTCAGTAAGATGCGAATAATTAGAATGAATAATATATATAGAATACTTAAATAGAAAATCCTGAATATGTACCAACATACTAGAAAGAAATCTTAACATATACATTAATATCATAAGTACTTACAAATGGTAGCACTATCCAATCATCTCATAATACATATATGAATATCAAATTATGATTTTTTTTTTTAAGAACATAAATGCTCATAAAGAATGGCATTATCAAATAAATATAACATAGAACTGATATCATATCATAATGTTTGGTTAGCCTTGCTACCTTCACGTGGCACATATGCTTGCGCAGGCATATGCTTAGAACTCGTGATCCCCTCTAGGTGGAACACTGATACTATACCCTATCAGCCAGGTTTTTTCTGTGCACATTGGATCAATGAATTAAATTTCATTGGGAAAAATATTCTATAATGTATGTTCCATGATATACATATCAAGTATTGATGCAACAGTAATTAAAAGTGATCAAGAGAACACAACATATGAATAACATATCATATTATGCATAACAAAGGCTTATTAATAAACTTGGTCCAAGGAAAATAACCAAGTCATTATCAATATTCAAATATTCTATTTAAGGAGAGTTTAAATAAATTGAACTCATAAATAACATATACATATATATGAATATAATATATTTTAGCAAAAATTCTCATATGGAGAATCATACACACGAAACGAAATCCACACTTACCTCTTAGCACCAAAAAGCTTTCTAACCAAGCTCAACTCTTGCTCAAATCCAAAAGATCCTTAATTCCTTGAGTTCTCTTCTCCTAAATAAAAAGCTCTAAAATTTCAAAATTTAGGGTTTTCTCAAAACAATCACATAAAATAATCTTTCATAAATTCTAAGCTCCTTAAAGTCTCTATAAACAAATTCTAGCATTAATTTAACCATTAATAGAGGATGAATAATAGTTATAGAGAAAATATACTATTCATAGCACTATTCATCCAAAAATCATAAATCCTTATGTAATATATGTCATTTTTGTTATTTTTATAAATTATATGTTTGATGAATTATTTGAGGATATATAAATATTTTGAGGAAATTCAGAAATTCTGTATGCATGAAGGATTTTGTGAGGTTGATTGCATGATTTTAAAGAAATAATTTGGTAAAGTGTAATACATAAAAGTTGTATATTTACATCTCATCTTCAGATCTGTAAAATGGTTCTATAAAATTATATGTGTGTGAAGAGTTATGCCTCCTTGAGCAAGACCTGTCTGGTTCATTATTCTCTGCAGGAAATCTGTGAATGTTTAATTTTCTGGGAATGATTGAGGCTGAATGAGCCAAAAGTGTAAACATAAGAAATGTTTTTTTATGTGTTATAATATTGTCTGTAAAATTTCAGGAGAATTGGATAAGTATAACTCAGTAAAGAGTGGAATTACTCAGACCTATTCGAATGAATTTTGGGCAGTAAGTCAGGGTGAATTTTAGAGATTCACCATAGTTTGTGTAGTTATCCTTTTGATTCAAAATTTAGATATGTTGGACCCCTGAATGTCTATTTTAAGTGACAAAAAGAATCAAGAAGTTTGGATTTTTTAACTCATTTGCGAACTAATTAATTATGAGTTGTCGAGGAAGGGTTCCAACTCGACAAAATCTGGCATTTGAGAACCGACAATGCGAAGTGGCATTGCGAGCCGACAATGCGAAGTGGCATTTGTGAGTCGAAAAATGCGAGGAGGAAGTTCCTTAGCAGAGTTTGGCGAAGAGGCATTGCTGAGGTGGCATATGCGAAAAAGGCGATAGGCGAGGCGAGTTTGGAAAAAAGGCATTACCGAGGTGGCATTATGCGAAGAGGCATTGCCTGTCACACCCCAACTCCAGTGGTGCGACGGTCCTAAAGCAAGGGTAGGCTTAAGGCCACCATAAATCCCTAGAACTCACAAATCATGAATCTCATATACCATTCTATCAATTTCAACATCATACATTTTCATACAATGATCATTTCCATACATATAATTTAACATCATTCATATCTTTATCATTTATCATTTCATAGCTTTCTCTTGTTC
>CANXYC010433208.1:0-15834 GCA_948193065.1 Aleurites moluccanus | reverse complement strand
ATATTTTACACTTTACCCAATTGTGTCTTTAAGAGCAAGTAATGGTCAACACTGAATTCTACTGCAGTTCTTAAACAAAAATTTCTGAAATTTCAAACTTCTCATTTAAATCTTTTAAAATTCTCCAAACATATAAAATCAACAAATACACTTCAAAAATGGCAGATATTACACACCATGACTTAACTTATAATTAGAATCGCGATTTAACCTTTCACCATAATTTTTACAACTCTCCTCTAAAGGAGTTTGATTTGAAACTTTTAAAAGCTCACTGATGCTTTCACTGGCCTGTTGATTTGGAATCTGTAAAGATTCACTGGCACATTCAGAAGCCTGTTGATTTAGAGCCTTTTTGTTCTTGGCATATCCACTAGCAGTTTGGTTTGGAACCTTGAGAACATTACCTGTGGATTTCAGGTTACAACTTACAACCCTTTTTTCCTTTCTGTTGGGACTTACGACAATCACTCCATCTTTTTGGTCTAGTGCTCTAAATTTTCGGGCATTTTCACTAACCCTTTTTGAGCCATTATGGCTACCCTCCTGTGAAGGAGTTGGGCATTACGGTCTTCCTATAACGGCCAATTTATCTTCTTCCTTTTAATGAAGCTCTTTTCTGAGTCTTTTTACTTGTTTAGGTGTAATGTCATGCTTTTTGGCTGCTTTTTAAAAAAGTTTTTAGAGACGCGTGTTTTGGCACCATAGGTTTTTCTTTTTCATTCTTATGAACCAAGGATTTCTCCTTTGATTTTTCGTTAGCTTATTTTAGACTAAACAGTTCTTTTGAACTTGTTGGCTTCTTCTTTAGACATTATGAAGAGATATGTCCTTGAGATTTGCATTACCAACATATAATATCTTTTGATGTTATAGATTTTATTTTCGTCCCAGAGGGACCAGAGCCATCACTCTTGGTACTTTCTTTCTCACCTTTTCTCATGCATTATTACCAGGTATGACCCTCCCTTTTGCAGATCCAGCATAGCTTATTTTTTATAGCATGATCCATCTGCAATATCAGACAATTCACGAGACAAAGAGTCAACTACTACATTTTTATCAGAAGAAATGTATTCAATATCAAATTTATAGTAACTAAACCATTCTTGCAATCTTAAAATTCTAGTTTGCCTAGCCTCTTTAAGATTCAGATTCAGATTCATAAACACTTTTACATAGGTTGAATCTGATCGAAGTATAAACCTTTTTGGAGCAAGGGAGATATGAAAGTTTTTATACCATTTTTTTACTATTAATACTTCCTTTTTAAGAATTGAATAATTAATTTCAGCTCCTTTAAAAGTTTCAGACCAATACTTACATATCCATTCTAGTTTTCTACCTTTGATTTTTAATATTGCTCCCCAAGACTTATTTGAAGCATCTGCCTCTAGGATTAACTCATCTACATCTGAGGGTAAATTTAGATAAGGCAAATTTTTAATTTTTTCTTTTATCTTGATGACAGTTTAAGTATCCTTATCATCCCAAAACCAAGGATTTTTATCAGAAGTTTTCTTAGCAATTCTTCCTAGGTATTTGAAAAGATTTTTCACAAACTGTCTAGCATAGTTAGCAAGTTCGTAAAATTGTTGTACCTGTTTTCTATCCTCTAGTTTGTTAGGAAAATTCATAAGTTTTTCACAAATGTATGTTTGCAATTTAATTTTACCTTTTTCAATTTCCATTCCCAAAAACTTTATCTTTTCCATAAACCATTTTATTTTTCTTTCTTATAAAATCATACCTTCACATTTGAAAATATCAGCTACTTATTCAAGGTGACTCATGTGTTCTTTTTTATTATTACTAAAAACTAACACATCGTCCATATAAACCACACAAAAAATTTTCAATACTTTAAACACATTGTCCATTTTGCGTTGAAAGACGCCTGGAGCTTGTTTTAGGCCGAATGACATTAGTAACCATTCATACATCTCTTATGAAGCATTGAAAGCTATTAAGGGTATAGATTTTCCTTCTATCTTTACCTGCCAATATCCACTTTTAAGGTTAAATTTGAAAAACATAGAAGGTTATTTAAGACTTACCTTGTCTATGACGTCTCCTGCTATTGGGATTTTATAGCTATCGTCTTTTGTGACTTTATTTACCTGGTGATACTCTATAACCATTTGTGCTTTCTACGCACCTGCTCTTTATGATTGATCACCATAAAGGTCGAGCTAGAATGTGGACTCTAATTAATCTTTTTTCGAGCAATTTAAGAATCTGTTTATCAAATTTCTCAATCATCTCATTTGTATATATTATATTTCTAGTCCTGATGATAGTGCTGAGATCTTTTAGTTCTAATTTTATAGTGATATTGTTTAGTACCCATAATTTTAGTGGATCATCACTAAAATTATCAGCTAATTTGACAATAAACTTTTCCCATTTAGTTCCTTTAAGTTGAGGCTATGCAATAGGTTTTTCTACTATGTCCTATGCTTTGAAGCACAATTCTTCATATTATATGATACCTTCCGACTCCTAATCATAACCAAATAAACAATCTATCCAAGTATCTCTAGTACAAGAAAAATCTTTCTAGTACGATAATCCGTCTAGAAGTTACCTAGAGTGAAAACTTGGAAGAAATATCACCTTACATTTAGAAGACCCTATGATAAGTCTTAGAATTTTTGATTCTCCTAAAAGATCATTATTAGTAACACCCCAATTACCCAGAAGCTCGGCTTTATCAGTAATTAGGGAAGAAGTTACTAGAAATCCAAGCCAAAAGGAGAATGCACAATCATCTTCAGAAGGTAGAAAAATTATCAGATATAAAACTTTTAGCCTAGCTGTCTATAAAAGTGAGGAGAGTCGGGAAAGTATAAGTGTAATTAAGCATTTAACTTTTGTTCCTGAGGTTGTAAGGGAAATCCAAAAAATTTCTCAACAACGCTCTATACCCTTCGAGGAAGTATAAAAGATGGTAAGTCCAAATACCATGGCATCAACAAAGATATTTCTTACAAAATAATCAGGTTTGAGCACATATATTACTTTAACAATTAAATTTCCTGGTAATTATGATTGTTTTTTGGATGCGTTAGTTGACACAGGTACAACGATCAATAGTGCTAAACCAAATATACTCCCTGGTGAATGGTGAAAACCATTGACCCATCCTATGGTGGTACATATGTCAGGTGGAGAAGTGAACTTAGTGATGCAGAGCTCAGGGTATTCTCTATTCTATTTCTTCTTTCTAAATGTGCTACTCAACAGTCTATTCCAGGGAAATTTTCCCAGAGAGAAAGAAATAATTCAATTCTTCTGAAGTGTAATCTTGTCCAAATTAAATAATATTTTTTAAGATTTTTACTCCAGTCAGAGGTTCTAGAGGTCACCAAGAAAGTATCTGAATTTATGATTGGCAAGTGAGTAAAAATAGAATATTATTTTTCAAGATAATCAATAATATCAGATATACTAATATATTCATGGGCTATATAATTGTCTAAGGGAGAATTTCTATAGATAGAGTCAATTTTATTTTTTTTTTCTTCTTTATATTTGATTTTTCCACAAACCTAAGTATATTCTCACTGAATCAATAGGTGATTTTTCCTCTCTGCAATTGAAAAATGTTTAATTCACTAATGAGTTCCCTTTATAAATTTAAATAATTTATTTTTCAGTAAGAATTATAATGTCTTATAAATTAAAATTAAGAAATTTTTATGTTATAATTTAAAGTTAAAATATAATAATGAAAATAATCTAAAATTGAGGGAGTGAAACAAACTCTTACTTTCATAATAATTACACTTTTCATTCCATAAAAATAAGTTGTTAACTTTCACAATGAAGATGAAGAAGATATAATTAATATAGTTAAATCAATAAATTTTGCTTAATATTTTTTTAATATGTCCCTCAATTAATTTTAGATGACTAGTATTTGTTGATAAACATGTTAAGAAATTAATAGAATGAGATTATATTACGAGCTCTTTTTTATAGGACAGAACAATAAACTTTTATAATTATTTAAGTGAATTAATTGTATTTTATATTACTTAGTGGATTCCTAACCTAGTAAATCAATCTGTCAAAGGAAAATATGAGAGCATCATGACTCACAACATCCACGTTTAGGTCAAATTAATTAAATTATATTGAAATTAATGGTATTATAACTGTTTAATTTAATTTTAATTTAAAAAATAAATTAAATTAAAAGTTTGATTTAATTTATAATTTGAATTTTTTTAAAATTAAATCAAATCAAATTAAAATTATATAGATATATATGTGTGTGCGCGCTTTTTACTATTATTACAATTAAATATTTTTTTGTTTTATTTTATATACACCCATATATTTTTTTAACTAATATTAATTTAAAATTTTAAAAAATAATTATTCTTGAAAATTAACTAAAGATAAACAAAAAAAATCTAATTCTTGAAAAAAAAAATTAACATGTTAATCAATAGAATAAATAAGTTTTATGTTATACATTAAATTATTTTAGGAATTTTTATCACCGACATTTTATTAGTATTTTTTCTTAAATTTATAATAAAATAATAACGTTTTATTAAAAAAATATTTTAGTTTGAAACCGATAAACTAAATATGATCAAACCGAATTAAATAAATATAATAACGGTTTGATTTAAATTTAAAAATTTTTCAAATCCAAAAAAAATAATTTAGTTTGATAAAATCTTTTAAACCGACCGGATAGATATAGGTAAATTGATTTATGCTTTAACCAAAAAAAAAAAAAAAACATCTAGAACCAACAAAATCCCAATCAATGTAAAAAATTTCTAAGTACTCCGGTGCAACAGATTCTCGATTTAGATTTAGGTTATGTATTGTTCATGATTCTATTTTTTTTAATTGAAAACTTTAGAATTATTTAAAAAAATATAAATTTTTAGCAAAATTATAATTTTTAATAAATTTTTAATTTTGATAATTTATATCAAATATTTTTAATTTTTTATAAAATTGATTTTTGTCGTGTAATTTTCAATTTTGATAAATAACATGATTTTTTATATTAAATTAATGATACATCACTAAAATATTAAGGTCCCGTTTATTTTAGCTGTTAATTGTTACTGATAGCTGATAATTAATAACTTGTAATTGTTAACTGTTATTTAATAGTTTATTATTGCAGGTGTTTGATAAAATTATTATTAGTTGTTAGATGTTATTATGTTCAATAATCATAAAAAATAAATATTAATATTTATTTTTTATTTAAATATTATTTTTAGAGGATAATTTAAACTTTTCAATTAAAAAGAAAAGAGTTTTTTTTAAAAAATTTTAATTTAAAATTTTTGTAAACAACAACTATTTAACTACCTAACAGCTAAGAGCTGTCCGTAACAAAACATTATGATATAGCTGTTGAGAAATAAAAAGCTATCAAAAAGCTAAACCAAATACCCACTAAATACTTTGATAAAATTTTTTGATACAACTTTTAACTTTTTGATTCCTAATAACTATATCAAACTGTCTAGTTATTATTATTATTTATTTATTTTTAATAGTTATTAGTTGTTAATTAATTAAACATGTGCTATTTAGAACTTTTTGAAAAAACTCTAATTTAGAATTTTTTAAAAAAAATTCTTACTTTTTTAAATAAAAATATTAAATTATTATTTAAAAATAATATTTAAATAAAAAAATAAATATTAATATTTATTTTTAATAATTTTTAGATATATTAACAATTAATTATTACTAACTACTTATTAAAATCAGCTAACAATTAATACATGTTATTAACAGGATTCTTTAAAAAGGAAAGAAGAAAAAAAGTTAGCGCGTGGATTTACCAATTCAAGAACATCAACAACCATTTAAAACAATAGAATAGAGAAGAAAGAGAAAATGCAGATTATCTCAAAGAATTTAATAGATGACTAATATTAATATTTTTAAGCCACATATGTATACAAGAAAACTCACTTTCTAAGACAGAAAGAAGAGAAATTTACAGTCAATCAAAAGCCAATCAAATTCATGTAAAACCCTCTAAACGAATATTTAGAGTTTAGGAGAGTTGTTATATATTTTTACACACTAATTTTTTATGTGTCTAATTTTAGATATATAAATTTTTTTATAAAAATTTATAAAATTTATAATTTAAAAGTGTTTCATATAATGAATCCAATTATATATTTTTTACACTAAACAAAAATCAAATGGATAAAAAAAAATACATTATAAATTTTATATATTATATTTAATGATTTAGATTTAATGTATTTATAATATATTTTTAACTCTCAGTTTAATTTTTATTTAGTATAAAAAATATATTATTAAATTTATAATATAAAATATTATTAAATTATAATTTTTATAAAAATTTTTAAATATTTAAAATTGAACACCCCTCAACCCGAATATTTGCGCACTTGTCTAATTTTCCATCATCTTTTTCCTTAAAGTGCTTATCTCTTATCTTCTGAAAGGCGTGCAGCGTCAACAAGCTATCGGACCCGGCCTGATGTTTCTTCCCTACAATCCGCTTTACACCCAGGGCCTTGCCAACCAGGTCCACCCCGCCATACAAATCGCAAAATCGAATAAAATGCTTCACATCATAAATTCCCAAATATAGCAACTGTTGGTGCCAAGATTCGGCAGACTACCTTCGTCGTCTGAGATCGTGAGGCCTACTTGGACATCCTAAAAGAAACCCTTCAGTGACAAAGTGTAGCAATTAGGATTCGTATTTTAGCAAAGAAAATAATCATAATAATAATAAAAAATCTAGGTAGAATTTCAATTCTTTATACTAGTGGCATTTAGTTCAATGAAATGATTTTAAATTTTTTTTTTTTTTACTGTCACTAATAAAAAAAAATGATGTCTATAACCCCACCCATTAATAAATTAATAACTATTTTAAAAAAGAAAAGAAATACAATTTGAAATAAATAAAAAAAGAAGAAAAGTGAGCTTATTTTGATGGGATAGATGGATTAACATTATAGAATTAAGAAAGGAATTATGTTAGGTGAAATATGCACCTAACACTAAATTATATTTAGATGTTCATATTGTAATTCAAAGAAATTGAAAGCCGTTTCTTGCATCATAAGATATTCAAATGTCTTACGGTTCAATTAGTTGCCATGGTCCAATATTGTTCCTGAGTTTGTCTTAATAATATTTGAACAAGAACAGCAATTATCTTAACAAGATATCCCTTCCGCTATGGCCAAAAAGTCATTATTCACATACACTGCCATTAGTAACACACCCACACACGCATAGTTTATAATATCAAAAATCGTCTATAGCCTGAATTTCCACTCTCTTCCTCAGCTAATGTGCCCTGTTATAGCTCATCTTTACTTCCAGCATCGTCTCCCATTAGTTCTTCAAGAGAGAACTCATCCTCTTCGATTATCTCTCCATCTTTGCCATCCCATGGCTCTGTCTTCACTATTTCTGGGGTACTACCCAGAGCCAAATTTCCTTTTCCACCACGTCCAGCTTCTTTGACGAACTCTCTGGAAAACCAAAACTCCTTTTTAAATTTTTGCCCACACAGAATTAAAATAGCCCAAAACGCCTAAGAAACAGAACACTTACATAATATGTTCAAGCTCAAATGCACTTTTAAGTGGGGCATATGCTCCTTTCTTCAAGTTCAAGGCTATCAAAGCTGGATAGCCGTATCCACCAACACCTACCTGCTTCTCAAGATCTGGCTGCTTACCTGCAGCTGCCCAGACGTAGCTGTAGACATCAAATGCTTTAATGAGTAACTCGTCAGTATTTCTCAATATGCTTTGTTTCTATATGCAAGTTGTATGGGTGACATGGCCTGACTTCAAAAAATTAGAAGAATGAGTTGATCAAAACACACGAGTGTAAGCGGTCATTTGTGAACACAGAAAGAAAAGTTGAAACAGATTCAATAGTAAAGAACTGCAATCTAGTAAAGAACTGCAATCTACTTGCCTATATGGACTCCTTTTAAACTTCTCAGCAACTGATAACAACTGCTCAAGGTACTTATTCCTTCCTGCTGCCTTGGAGTCCAAAATGTCAGGTAAGAAAGCAACAAAACAGATGGCAGCAGAACCACACTTCTCTTCCATTACATCCTATTCATTGAAAAACATAGTTTCATCCATCAATAATGGAAGCTTGATTTGTACCATCAAAAATAGAAGATTGACTCAAATTGAGTTTCTGTTAAAGATTAGAGGCTTACTGGGCCAGTCAACTCAGTCACTTCAGGTGGTGCAACATTGGTTTCCAGCTGCTCTAGAGCAAAAGATTCAATTGCTAATGCAGTTCTGGCACCTTCATATGGAATCGGAGTATCTTTATCAGCACCAAACACCAAGATGGTGGGAAATCCTTGCACATTGAACCTGCTCATCAGAGACTGATAAACCCACCCCATTACAACCATGCCATTTGACAAAAATTTCAAGCATTGAATAATAAGAATGTATAAGCACATCTAATCCAATTACCAGAGATTTTAAGGAAAAAGCATCATCTCAGAAATATATATAGAAAATCAGGAACCATAAGAAAACAAAAATAGAAGTACTGCAGTTTTTTAATAATAATGAATAAATATATTGTATGGGCTAGTGTTTCATGTGCTCTCAGCCAGAATTGGGAAAAAACAGATGTAACAGTAAGGCATATTCAGCTCACTGAGGGATTATCTAGTAGAACTTGAGCTTAATTTGGTTATCTCATAGGTGCTCCAACATATAGTGAGTGGACTAGAATAAACTTTGATCCTACTCACTAATTCACAACAACTCAGCATTCTATGGAATAAAAATATATCCAATAAGATGAAAAAGGTTTTAATCCAAATGCATCAACCAGATTAGGTTAAAGGGTGGCCATGTTATATCACCACATTACAACTTATACTACCAAACTACTTTTCTTTATTCTGGAAACTGTTTGTATAAAAATTATGAAGAAATGAAGGTAACAGGATGATCGAGTTACAAACAAGACATCTGAGCTTAAAATTACCTTTTCAGCATCACAGTCAACGTGACCCAGCTTCACCTTCCCCTTCAAATTATTAGCAGCCCTCTTCCACTCAGGAGCTAATTTTTTACAGTGTCCACACCTTGAAAAACACATATAGACAATTTTCATCTCCAAATTCAAAATATATAGTTGTGCGAGAAAAGCACAAATTATGTAGAATCAAGTCAACAATGCAACTTGTGCTTAAGCCATAAGCTTTGCAATTCAAATTATAGCACTCAACCAACCATAACACCACAAGAAGTTGAATTCTATCATGTGAAAATAATTATTCGTTCAACTTCTTTTTTTATATGAATTATCCACTAGAGAAATCACCATCTATTGCAATGGTCAGAATCATCATTATGCTGATCAGAAGACATGCAAATTCCAAGAGATCTTTCTGGATTTGCTCACCGAAAATAATTCTTTTCCAATCCAAATTGTTCCTTTAAAATCTGGAATCTCCTACTTGATTTTTAAAAATATTATTTTTTTATCGTGTTCGAAGTCCCATAAATTCATCTTGTATATGGAGAAAATAAATAATAGCTATGTTAATTTCATGCAGCATTTATGATGTAACAATATCTAGCACCTCACTTATAATGCCACGTTAGTAGACAAAAGGATGGGCATGCATAACACATATAGAGGTCATATCACTCCATTGAGAGCTGCTGTGACGCAAAACACACCTGATCCCTCAACCCCCAAAAACCAAAAGAAAAAACCACAAACAAGCTCTTTTTCAAGGAAAGATTATCATAGGACCTTCAAAGAACACACTCACCAAGGTGCAAAGAACTCCACAATCCAAAGTTCTTTACTTTTAAGCACCAATTCATCAAAATTATGGGAGTTCAATTCAACTGATACATTGGATTCAGATTTCTCGCTAGATCCTCCAGCTGATTTTCCACTCAGGCGCTCCTTCAAAAGTGCCTTTATCTGTTTGGAAATGAAATGATGATGCCATAACAGTATAAGAATCAGAATCTGGAGATATTTCACACATCAACTGATGACCCATAACAAACCTGCTGTAGTGCAAATTCAGCAATAGGTTTAGCTTCCCTAGCTCCTTGATAATCTACTGGAGGTTTCCCAGGTGCAAACACCTTTATGGTTGGAAAACCCCTAATACCATACTCCTACACAGAAATCAAATTACTCTTGTTCAGCATCACCAAAGAAAAGTACGTAGAAGTAGAGCATAATAAAACATTCCGATTAAGAGCCAGGATCTGCCAACATAGATTCACTTGTTATACAACCACAAACCAAGTTATAAGGCTAAGGGACTAATTTATGTTTTTTTAATAAATCTTTTCTTCTGGGAAAAGGGAGGAGCTACTATAGAAAATAGTAGAATATGATGAAGATATTATTCTCAACTGTTACTGCCTCTATAAAAAAAATTGCTTCTAATCCACAAATATTGCCACACAATCCCAGTTTACCTCACAATATTAATAGGCAATAAGAATTTAGGATCGCTAAAGAATAAAAAAATCATGCCATGCACCACTGACCATTAGCTGAGATTTTTCTTTGGGCCCCAGAAGAGCCATTTGAAGGAACTAGTTGTTGAAATAATTCCACTACTAAAATCAGAATATCTAAATCACTGGTACTCGGCTAAAATGATTTTAAAGCAATGAAATCTAAGTATCCTAGAATGCTAAGAGAAAATGCAGGGGCATGGCATCCAACTGAACTGCTCATTACATGGTAGGGAGGAACATTACTGATAATATTGCATGTTTATAATAGCAGAAACAGGCCATGGTATCCAACTAAACTGCTGATTACATGGCTTCACCTATTCAACAATGAAAGCTCTAAAATTCTTGGATGCATATGCCGAACTGGTTAACACATGCATTAAGCATATGTCTATATTATCACAGAAATTGTTAGCTCCTGAATTCTAATTGAGAGGTGAAATAATTTTTTGAGAATTTAGTACATCAATGTCAAATCACATCTACCAATATGGGCTGCCACTTTCAATTATAGAAACCTGAGCAAGTGACTGGTGTGCATCAGCATCAAGAGCTGCCACAGTTGCAACACCTTTCAAGATAGTAGCTGCCTTCTCCCATGTGGGTGTGAGAGCTTGACAGTGCCCACACCAAGGTGCAAAGAACTCAACCAAAACAACTCCATTTGAGTTCAGGACCTGCCAACATTCAATGATCTTAATTAATATGAATTCTCAAGCTCCAGGAAGCATTAGTTGCAGCATCTAGAACAAAATAGATCCTAATTTCTAAACCAAATCCAAAAGCGCAATTTGCTATATAACTAAAAAAAGTCGTATAAAAAACGCAGCATTCATATTAAAAAATAATAGAATGGATGAACTAATTCCTATGGATAAAGAAAGATGGTCAGATTTGAAAATCCTTCAAAAGAGTAAATCTGAATCTAAAACCTTGATTTTAGACCCGTTCAAATTCTACATAAAACAATGGCAAAATTGAAAAGATATTGAATTTGAGTTCCAAATTAACCATTTTATTCCTCCCATTTTTAATTCAAAACTCAAAAACCTGCCTTGTATGTTTCTTTCTCTTTGTGATGAAAAAATCATTTAAAATGAGAAAATTGGCATACAAGCTTCAACTAAATTTTCACATTTCTCAATTCAAAAGATTACCAATTTCAATATGGAGCTGAATAGATAGACGCAATAACAAATTCAAACAAAGTTTTTCACTTCTCAATTAAACAAGGCGAAGGAAATAAATAACTGCGAAGATAATACAAATCAGAAGATGATATTAAAACCAATTACCAAGTTAGATCGACAGCATCTAAACATAAACTATATCTTAGCACTTACTTCTTCAGTATTTTCTACACACCACAAAAAAAAAAAAAAAAAAAAAAAAAATCCATAATTACTGTTTTCTCCCAATTTTTCTAAACTTTCTCAGCAACCAAACAAAACCTAAGAGAAACATTGATGTTCATAAGGTTACCTTGGACTTGAAATTGGAGGGGGTAAGTTGGACTACAGACGATGATGGTCCGTACAATGCATTGCAGAGATTAAAAGCGAACAATAGAATTGATAGAGCTATTAAAAATTGTGATAGTGATCGTTGCATTTTCCTTCGCTTTCTCGAGAAAAATTTCTTTTTCTTCGAATCCCAGGGCAGAAACCTCTCTTGTGGCAGAGAGTAGGAAAAACCCTTCACTGAGAACCGAGCTACGTGTGCTAACCAATAGAAGCTTGACACGTCAACTTTCTCATGAATAATTATATCCGAAGTTAATTACTTGTTTATTTTTTAAATTAAGGGAGGGCTCATTTTAATTTTTAGCATTTTTATTAATTTTTCATTATTTAACTTTTTTAATTATTTAATTTATTAAAATATCTTTATTTTATTTAAATTAATAATTTTTATATGGAAGAAAATTTTGATTTTGATTTCCTTATATTTTTTTTTTTATTATTACTTTTAAAACATAAAAATATTATCATCTATATTTTTAATTTTTTGAAAAAAATATGATATTAAAATCTATATTTAATAAATATATAATTTTTTTACGTAAAAAATAATAATAATAATAAATTTTTTTTTGGCATCTTATAAAATAAATTTTCTTTAATTTTTTATTTTATTTTATTTTTATTTCAAAAGCAATTTTTTTATTATCAAAAAATTTAATTACCAAATAAAAAAATGAAATGTTAATACTCCCCAATATATTTTGAAAATAATATAATAGTTTCAAAAATATTATTTTTTTAATAATAATATGCATATTGATTTTTTACTGGTTATTTTAGTCTTTCTTCTTTATGAGAACTAAAAATTAAAAATTTTACTTAAATTTAAACATATATGTGTGAATTAAAAATACTAAATAAAGAAATAAAATTTAATTAAATTTTTTTTTATGATAGTTATTATTTAAATAATATAAAAAAATATTATAGTAAAATTCAATGATAAAAAAAAAGGTAAGAATGCTAAAAATTAAAAGAAAAGTGTCAATATTGTCCCCTAAATGTCACGTCCCGCTTTTGAAACGTAATAATTTTAGGGTACAGATAAATTTAAAGTCATTGAAAACCTATAAAACCTTTTAAACATGATATTCATTATTCATTTATATTCTAACCCATTCATTAATATTCATATATCATTTTCATTTATTAATCTTAAAGAAATTTTAACAGAGTCTACTTTGTATTTTTTTATACTATTCCCAACCTAAAATTGAGTCTTTCAAAAATTATATAGCCTATATAAAAATTTTACACTCCCAATATTTTACCATCCTTATACCCTCAACTCCACAATTCATTAAAACATTCATAACATTTCTATAATCTTTATTTCACTAACTTATTCACATTATTCGCATTTCATATCAATTGTAATTTTTATTAAACAAAGCAATCATATACACACAACTATATATCCAATAGTACCATGGAGCTCTAAGAATATATAAATATAATTTCATCAAAACAAATAATTACATTGAAGTTTTTAAAGTCCCAAACTGGAGAAATGGATGACTTGAAAAACAGTTACCACTACAATATTGTTCCTGAAAAATAATAAATAATTACTAAATTAGTATAATAATATTCAGTGAATTAAGTAAACACCATTAAATATGAAGGTCAAGTATATAATAATATGAAGAGTCAATAACAATTTAAATAACAATAAATGTGATGAGTAATTGCAAGTAAATAAATTTTGTATATCAAAGGTTGGGAGTTTGCACACCAAATGCTATTGGCCTATAGAAAGGATAATAAATAACATTGGGTAAGGTTATAGATTTCAATAGTAAGTAATATGGAATAAGTTTATCATCAGCATTATATTCACATGTATAAATATATAGAAAATATAGATATTGGGCCTTCAATATGTATCACATTTAATTTTAGCTTTCACGTGTAAATTATGTAAGGTGGGTCAAACCTCACGATTATGACAAGTCCTTTCCTAGTTAGAGTAAACAGTGTAAAAGAATCATTGTACACAATACTGACAGTATTTCCCAATTCTACACATTTAGGCCAATGAGATCATTAACAATATCACGTATACATTAGAAACATTACGGTATAATGTCATTCAATTGATAAACATGGCTCATTTAACATTCAAGGTCAATACTTTTCAGTAACATGTAACTGGTTCTATTCTTAGTACAGAGGTAGATAATTAATAATAACCAATGTGGCATATTGATGCGAATCTCAATCGGCTTGCTTTGAGACTTAACACATTTACGCATGGTATGCGACTCCTTGGAAAGTCAAATCAAATTTGAAATAAGAAACCTTGACCCAATAACAACATGTGCTAGAGAACCTTTGTATAATTGAAGAACGCCACAAAGGGATTAGCTTTTATAAGTTTTAAACGATTCTAGCAAGAACCAAAACTGAGAGAATTTTCTCATAAAATTTATATTAAATAAAATCTTAAGTCTTTTTTAATACATGGGTTTAGCTAAATATTTATAGTGACTTAACTCTATGAAAACCCTAATTTAAGTTTCCTGATTAAAATTAAACTTCCTAAACCAGGACAAGTTTTATAAATAAAAATAAGTTTTTAAATAAGATAAAAATAAAATCCAAATTAGTTTTGGACTATAAGCTAATATAAAATAGGTCCAAAACTCACTAATATACTTAATTTTAATATAACTATACAACCCATAAATATATTATACTAAAACTAATTAGATAAAATTGATCAAAATCTAATGTGCACAGGACCCTACTTGGAATCATATCATTCCCCCTTTCTTGAGAAATGATTCGTCCTCGAATCATGTGCCATGGTATCATTGATGTAATAACTCACCCAAGTATAAAAGGAAATTAAGAAGAAATATTGAGAGTTTAAAAGGGATTTATGAAAAACCGAATGGACCGTCAATCGAGTAGAATTTTTTTTTTCTTTTTTTTCGAGATTCTCAAGAGATCAATAATCGAAATTAGTCAAGCATAATTAAATATAGATATTAAAAGGAATTATAGAATTTAGTCGAGAATTTAATTGAATGAAGTAGGTAATGAAATAATTACTTCTGATTAGAAACTCTAAATAAGTTTAATTGTAAGCATTGCATTAATTAAATAATTGTAACTCTTTTGACAAAGTGACCTTAATGAACATTAAAATAGACATTTAAAGAGTGTATTAAAAATATATGAGGGAGAAATTAAACGTAGGAAAGTATTTAAAAAATTAAAGGGAAAATGAAATAGAAATTAAATTGAAAGTGGCAAAATGGTAAATATGGGTAAATTTTAAACCAATGGACATATATAACCTTAGCCAACTGTATCATCTTCTCCATTTGAACAACTCCATTACCGTCCATCATTTTTGAAGCTTCAAGAGAAAAATTTTCTTCATACCTTACCCAAATTCCATGATCCAACCTTTCATCCTTCACAAATAATCATCCCCATCATCTCTAATTAAATTATTTGGGCTTAGATCAAGTATTTGGAGCTAAGGATCTCAAGAGGTAATTTCTTCCCTTGCTCTAAAGTTTGATTTTTTTTGTTATAAATGAGAGAATGGAGGTTGGGTAGTATTTCTATGGAGTTAGAATTGGAAGAAACATGTTAGATGGGAAGATTGAGTTAGAGTTTGGTTTAGGTAAAAATTTTCATTTTTAAATTAGTGTAATATAAATCAAATTGATAGTTTAAGAAACCTTATATGAGGTTATATGTAAGTAATTAGTGGTTAGAAATGAAATTGAGGCTTGTTGTGTGAAGTTGTGTTGAGG
>CANXYC010433152.1:0-16218 GCA_948193065.1 Aleurites moluccanus | reverse complement strand
TAATTATTTCAATTTAATAAAAAGTAATTTTAAATTAAAAATAATATTTTTTTTAATTTTAAATAAATAAAATAATTAATTTTTATTTAGTTATTAATTTATTTTATTTTTTTATATTTTTAATTTTAAAAAATATTTTTTTTGTAAATAAATAAAATTTTAGGGACTAAATTGTAATTTGCCAATTACTTTTTTAATCCTTGTGAGGCCAGGTTGAAAAGTCAACGGTCAAAGGGTCGGAATTATAGATTTTAATAACGTTAAGGTCAAAATTATACCTCGAAAAACATTAGAAGCTAATGTGCTCCTAGGACTAAACGGCAGGGTCAAAATTGTACCTTATCCCTTCTTAATATCAATGTTTATTACTACTTCCATTGCTTATCCATTGCATAATTGCAGTCTCGTTTGATTAAATTCATGAGCTACTGTTATTTGATGAGATCCTTATTGTTTATTGATATTGATTGACTTATTTAATGATCTTACTGATTCCAATGAGATTTTATAGAGCTGCTTCTTCGATGGGGTAGTGGGTACATACCGTCGGCAATGTGCACATGGTATAATGATACCCTAGCTGGGAAGGGTTAACAGTCCTAACCATAAGACATGATCAGTCTTATGTATATTGATACATGGTTGATACATGTGATATGAGTTTCATAGCCCTTTATTTGTCTTATCCATATGATATATTTTTCATTGACCTGATTATTAATTCTACAATCATTCACTGTATTTTGATTCTTTATTCAGACATTGTTGAGCAGATTAATATTCATTGATTATCTGCCTACTGTTTATTGATATTCTTGTCTTTTCTTTTGATCGATGCATATTAGATTCACTGAGTATTTTATATTCACCCTTTCATTTTTTCCCCTTTCTAGGTGAAGATTAGGAGGCAAAATCCCGTCTGTTGATATCTCTGTGGATTCCTGTTATATTTTGTGACAATGTAATTATTTTAACACTGTATATTATATTTAAACTTTAGTTGCTCTACGGGTTATATAAATGGCATAGTTAGATTATGATTATGTGTGTATGGTATAATATGAGATTAAGTATGAATATGACATGAGATAATGGTAATTACAGCCAATTGCAGAATAAGTTATAGTCAGATTACATAATGCCAGAATGTAACTTAATTGGGTGATTGATTAATTAGTTGATAGTAGTTGATTATAGTATGTGATACTGTGTTCTACGAAAGTCGGTCGTCTCTCTGGCATCTTCTACATCCTAGGACCGTCATGTTCCGAAATTGGGACGTGACAAAGATGGTATCAGAGCATAGGTTATAGATGAATAGTAACTAGATACAGAGTAATAGAGTTAAGTAAACCATGGAGCATATGAATTATTGTTTCACCTTTTGTTGTATTTGTCATGTATGTATGAGTATTCTACGTTTCTGTAATGTACTGAGTACATTGTTTCTATTTTTTGACAGTTGACAGAGATATCTGACGATAGAGATAGAGATACCAGAGAGGCAGAGGTAGCCTATAACGAGTCTCTTGTCAGAGAGTTTTCAGAGGAACCGTCAAGATCCTGACGGATGACAGAGGAGACAAGGAGGAGTGATGACCCTAGGAGGGTGGAGATGATGCAGGGGATGATGGAATTACATCGAGAATTAGCAGAGTTAAGGCAAGAACGACAGAATATGTCACTGCCAGCAGTGCCACCTCTTGTTGCACCAGCTATTGTACCTATTGCTCCAGTACAGCCAACAGTAGTTCCTAGTGAGCCTGCTATACAGGGAGCCCGCTGAGTTATTAATGAGGGCAGAGTCACTATGTTTAATTTTTTGAAGCTTAATCTGCCAGAGTTCAGGAGTGACAGAGGCGATAAGCCGATTGATTTTCTTGAGCAGATTGAGAAGATAGTTAAGAGGTTACCTTGTTCCGATGTTAGGGCAGTCGAGCTGGTTGGGTTATTACTGAAGGGGAAAGCCTGGACTTGGTTTCTCAACGTATGGAGCCCAGATTATATAGTGATCATCCTCCTACCTGGGAAGAGTTCAGACAAGGGCTGATTGATGAGTTCTTAATAAAAGGGGTGAAAACTAGGAATTGATTCAGTTTGAGCAGTTTGAGCAGGGAAACAGGACAGTTGAGGAGTATGTTGAGGAGTTTATTAGATTGAGCAAATATGCTACACAGATTGCTCCTACTGAGGCAAATTTAATCAATAAATTTAGGAGGGGTTTGCATGCCTAACTTCATAATGCCCTGCTTGCTACAGAGTTCACATCTTTGACTACCATCATTGATAATGCCAATCAGATGGAGGAAAAGTATAAGTCAAAGAGAGCCAAGAGAGATCAGAAAAGAAAAGGAGGGCCTGGTTCACAGGGAAGGAGAGGGGAAAGCAACTCCTATCCTAGACAGATTGAGCCAGTGCCTAAATTTGATAAGAGACCTCCATTTGGCAGTCAAAGAAGGAGGACACGGAGTAGAGGACCTTCAGTGCAGTCAACACCTGCTTATTCACAGGGTTCTTCTAGACCTGCTACTCAGATGCCTAGTGTGCCGATTTGCAGTTTCTATAGTAGAAGGCACGGAGGGGAGTGTCGACGACAGATGGGTGCTTGCCTGAAATGTGGGCAACATGGTCATTTCATTAGCAGATGTCCTTTTATAGGGTGATCAGTAGCCTTCAGTATCAATGTCCCAGCCTACTGTTCATATGAGCCAGAGTGTAGCTAGAGAGGCTCCTGGCAGAGGTAGAGGTCAGGCATCGAGCAGCAGTCAGGCCCCAGTTGGCAGAGGTCAAGGGCGAGGTTTTACTATGAATACTCAAGAGGTACAGAGATCTGATAATGTGATTACAGGTACGATTCTTATACAGAATGAGATAGCTGAAGCATTGTTTGACTATGGTGCTACACATTTTTTTGTCTTACCACTGTTTGCACCTAAGTTAAGTAAAGAGAGACAATTATTGAGTGTGCCTTTAGAGATAGCTACTCCTATATAAAAGTGAATTATTTTTACCCGAGTTGTGTGATTGAGATCGATGATAATATTCTGCGTGCTGATTTGATAGAATCGTCTATGTTAGAGCTTGATGTGATACTTGGTATGGATTGGTTAACGACACATCGTGCAGTGATTGATTACTATAAGAAGAGAGTTAAATTCTAGCCTGAGGGGCAACCAGAGTTTGAATTCCAGGGTGATAGGAGTGATCTAGAATCAGTTTTGTTTCTGCTATTCAGGCTAGAATGATGATAGGAAAGAGTTGTTCAGCATTCATGGCTTATGTGATAGATGTGCATAAGACTTCAACAAGGATTGATCAGATACCAGTAGTTCAGGAATTCCCCGATGTCTTCCTTGATGAATTGCCAGGACTACCCCCAGATAGGGAGACAGAGTTTGAGATTGAGGTATATTCAGGCACCGATCTGATATCCATTCCTTCGTCCAGAATGGCACCAGCAGAATTGAAAGAGTTAAAGGTGCAAATGCAGGAGTTATTAGATAGACGGTTTATTAGACCCATTAGTTCTCCCTGGGGTGGTCTAGTGCTATTTGTAAAAAATAAAGATGGCTCCTTAAGGATGTGTATTGACTATCGGTAGCTGAATAAGGTAACAGTGAAGAATAAATATCCGTTGCCACTAATTGATGATCTATTTGATCAGTTGCAGGATGCCAGTTATTTCTCAAAGATTGATCTGCGATCTAGGTATCACCAGTTGAGAATCAAGAAGGGAATATACCCAAGACTACTTTTAGGACCTGGTATGGACATTATGAGTTTCTGGTATTGCCATTCGGGTTGACTAATGTATTGGCTACATTTATGGATCTGATGAATAGGGTATTTAAATCATTCTTAGATAAGTTTGTCATAGTGTTCATAGATGACATTCTTATCTATTCCAGGAGTGAGGAGGAGCATTCAGAGCATTTGAGGATTGTATTGCAGACACTTCGAGGACATTAGTTGTATGCTAAGTTATCTAAATGCCAATTTTGGTTAACTAAAGTGTGCTTCCTGGGCATGTTGTTTGTAAAGATGGTATCAAGGTAGATCCTTAGAAGGTTAAAGCAGTTGCAAATTGGCATCGGCCTATCAATGTATCTGAGATCCATAGTTTCCTTGGTATGGTAGGATACTACAGGCGATTTGTGAAGGATTTCTCCAAGATTATTGCTCCGTTGACTAAGTTGACTCAGAAACAGGAGAGGTATCAGTGGACAGATGAATGTGAGAGTAGTTTTCAGACTTTGAAGTCTTAACTCACGAGTGCTCCAGTGTTAGCATTGCCATCAGATGATGATAAATTCATAGTATACTATGATGCTTCTAGAGTTGGATTGGGTTGTGTTCTGATGCAGAATAGAAGAGTGATTGCTTATGCTTCTTGGCAGTTAAAGAAGCATGAGATGAACTATCTAAAACATGATTTAGAGATGGCAACAGTAGTATTTGCATGTGAGATATATATTGATCGTAAGAATTTGCAGTATATTCTGCAATAGAAGGATCTGAACCTTCGGCAGTGCAGATGGGTTGAACTACTTAAGGATTATGATTGTGAGATCCTTTACCATCTGGGTAAGGCTAATGTAGTAACAGATGCACTGAGCCAGAAGTCTATGGGCAGGTTAGCTCACATCTCAGTTTCCAGAAGACCATTAATCCGTGAGATGAAGGAGTTAGCTGATATAGGTATAGAGTTGGATTTAGTCTCCCAGGATTATAACCAGGCTCTGATAGCCCAATTTCGGGTTAAGCTACTGTTGATTGATGATATTAATATGGCACAGAATAGGGATCCATATTTATTGGAGCTAAAGGGAGATGTTTAGAATGGCAAGGCATCAGAGTTTACAGTTGAGGATGATGTACTGAAGTATGGGAATCGCTTATGTGTACCTGATATTGATGAGCTACGAGATTAGATTATAAGAGAGGCTCATTATTCTTCATATAGTGTACATCCTGGAATTACAAAGATGTACCATGATCTGAAAGATGTTTATTGGTGGCCTAATATGAAGAGGGACGTAGCTAGACTTGTGTCCACATGCTTAGCCTGTCAGCAAGTTAAGTTTGAGCATCAGAAGCCATCTGGTTTGCTTCAGGAGATAGAATTTCCAGAATGGAAATAGGAGCAAGTTACTATGGATTTTGTAGTCGGTTTACCGAGGACTACACAGGATTATGACTCTGGAAAAATTGATGAAGTCTGCTCATTTTCTCGAGGTTAAAACTAGTTACTCAGTAGCTCAGTATGCACAACTCTATGTGGACAAGATTGTACGGCTTCGTGGAGTGCCATTGATCATTATATCGGATAGGGGTACACAGTTTACTTCTCGATTTTGGCAGAAGTTTCAGGAGGCTATGGGTACTCAGTTACGGTTCAGTATAATTTTTTATTCACAGACCAATGGACAATCAGAGAGGACTACCCAGACATTGAAGGATATGTTGCGGTTATGTGTTCTGGATTTCAAAGGTAACTGGGATCAGTATCTGCCACTGATTGAGTTCTCCTACAACAATAGCTACCATTCTTCTATCGGAATGGCTCCATATGAGGCACTGTATGGTAGAAAATGTCAATCTCTGATATATTGGGTGGAGCCGGGTGAGAAATAGTTAGAAGGCCCAGAGTTGATCAAAGAGACAATGGAAAAGGTGTCTATCATTAAAGAACAGATGAAGACCGCTTTCAGCAGACAGAAGAGTTATATCGATCCGAAGCGGAAAGATATGCATTTTACAGTTGGTGATCATGTATTCCTTAAAATTTCACCTATGAAAGGTGTTATGAGATTTGGAAAGAAAGGAAAACTGTCACCAAGGTATGTGGGGCCATTTGAGATCTTAGAGAAGATCGGTAATGTGGCATACAGGTTGACTCTTCCACCTAATTTGAGCCACGTTCATCCGGTATTTCATATTTTGATGCTACGGAAATATGTACATGATCCATCTCATGTATTGGAGGTAAAAGATATTGGTGTTATTGAAGACTTATCATATGAAGAGCTACCAGTAGAGATCGTGGATTGACAAGTCAGACAGTTGCAGAATAAAGAGATACCGATGGTTAAAGTGCTATGGAGGAATCAATCGATAGAGGAGTGTACTTGGGAGAATGAGCAGAATATGAAGAACAAATATCCATTCATGTTCCATCATTGATGTATGTGTTTATTTTAAATTCGAAGACGAATTTATTTGAAGGGGGGTAGAATATAATACCTTAGAAAATGATACCATAATTGAACAATAGTATAATCAATTATTGGTATGAGAACACCGAAATAACAAGGAATAATTTTTGAAACACAGTTAGAATACATTTGTGATACTATCCCCGAAAATATCGGTGTTAATTACACTGTCCAGGGAAATAGCAATCCGGTTGATAGATGAATTTCTGATTCAGACCAGGGGGTAAAGAATCATATATTTATATGTGAAATTATGGTGAAAATAAAGAGTTAAAAAATTATGTGAAATTATGGGGAAATAACACTTATTCTTGTTGACATATTTCTTTCCACATTTCCCTTTATATGCTTAGGAATCTTTCCATCCATTTGTGGAGGAATACTTTCCTTATTTTATTTAACCTTTTTGATGTCTATTTCATTTGAACTTATATCATTTGCTCTTGCCATTTTGAATAACTATTATTGTATTGTGGTTCACCATTTTGCTCTCCACCTCAAATAAAAGATAATGTAAAAGGTCATCAAAAATTTTAATGCTCTTAGCATCAATTTCACATGTTTCCTAATGAGCAATACTGATATTGGACTCCCAATTATGTTCAAAAGCCCATAATATTATAGGGCTCGACTCTCACAACGACAGCTAGCCTTGACAAGTAAAAGTTCATTCGCGACTATTTCAAAATCTATGCAAATAAAGTTGCCTTGCCTAGTAAAGCTAAAATGCCAAATAGCTCAAATAAGGGTCTCTTCACTATACCATCCTCGACTCTATAAGATAGCGAGTCATCTGACAAATATTTTTCTCTCTCCTAAAGTGACGACTTTGATTTGGGAGTGACTTTAGGCTGCATGGTACCTAAGTACAAAAAAGCCTCTAATCATTACTGGCAAGGAAGGAACTGCTTAGAGCCCCCAAAACGGCTAACAAGTTGCACTGTCATAATAGTGCATATATATGGCCAGAAGTCCTACAAGAGGCACAATCAGCCCTTACCAAGGTAACGACATCGCTGAGTACCAATCATTTAGTAACACCTGTCCTGGCCTGTCAAGTCAACTTTATGCAGGTCGAGTATAAATATAGTAGGTATCAACATTTATGATCATCTACCAACTCAATACTCACAAAACTCTAAAACTCTTTGACTCATTTAATTCTCTCAAGGAGAATCATTAACTTAGGCATTGGAGTGCCTATGCCAAGCTACTACTCGACTCTTTGATGCCTTATGCCTTTGCATTGCAGGTCCAAAAGCCCTACTAGAGGCCCAAGCCCATCTGGAGAGAGCACCAATTTTTCATTTGAGGGTATTCCTAGATCATAATTTTCGAAAAGTATCAGACAAAGATTTGAAGAGACCTAAAATTTATTGCTTATCATTGAACTCTATCCAGCTACCTTTAATTCTCTAATCATCGCAAACATAATTATGAGATATTTTTGCATATTTTATTTTGGGTCAATGAGATATTTATTAAATTTGAGAATTAAAGCTCTCAACCTCTTTGCTAGGTGCCATGAAATTGCAGCTTAAACTACTCTCTCATGATTTTGACAGTTGAAAAATTCTCAAACTTTTTTATAGGTCATCATGTATTTACTCAACATAATATCGCGTGTGCTATAATTCTTATTTTACTATTTCTCTTAAATGGTGATTTGAACAAAGACTATCAGTTAATGATGTCTTATTATCTATTAAGGTATTAAGTACCTTCTTCTCATTGAGAAGATATTGTATTTCTCTATGTCATATGTCATAATTATCACTACTCAATTTGTCTTGATTTGATAACTCATGAATTAGATTTTTAGAGGTCATTTTCATTATAATCATCGAGCAACATATATATAATAGTAAATATTTAAATATTTAAAACAAATACCTTATGAACTCCATTGTTATTTAACATAAAAATAATAATAATTTCTTAAGTAGAAATTTTATGTTCTAATAGCGCCTAAATAACCAACAATAAAAATAAAATTATTATCATAAATAATTATATATTATGGAGAATTTTCAACTATATACATATAGGCTAAAGTATGACCTTCTATTTCTGTGCCATCCAAAAAAAAAATGTCCAAGAAAAAAACAAATAGAGGCCGTGAGCCTTGTGTGTGGTCTCGGCCATGACATTGGGTCACAAACTTTGAAGTTAATAAAATTGGGCCATGAACAATTAGTGTAGGCATTCAGCGGGCTGCCACAGCTAACTAACTATAGGCCTACAAAGCCCAAATGGGTACATGAATATCTGTGGAGAATCTTTTAAGCTCAGCCCACATGATTAAGCTATTTGTTTTTAAAATAGTGGCCCACTTGTGGCCTTCTGCCACTTAAGTTGAACTATTGGTTAATAAGTTAGGGCTTTTTACGGAAACACAAAAAACAGTTTTACGACTAACAAAAAAATTTCAAAATTATGGTTTTTTAATTAAATAATTATATTTATACATGAGGAGACCGAACACGCGCATTTGCCGGCTGTGTCTGTGTGTGTTTTGCCGTTGAGTACTGCATGCTAATTTTTCTTTTCAGGCAAGAGAATAATTACTTGGTTTTTCATGTGTGGCCGGGCTTTTTCAATTTTGATTATGTCGTTTTGTTAAGTAGGAATCAGATATTAGTGATTAAATGATAATGATTATGACTGGGATTGATATCCTGAGTGATTGAGATTTGATTGAATGTTTAAGTTTTACTCATGAAATGCGCTTACTGCACTTGTTTTATAATAATTATAATTATTATATTATAATTTTATGAGAAATTAAATTTATTATAAATTTTAAAAATTTTATATTTTTTTATTTTTTAGTACTGCTCGTGGTGTACTCAAATTCGAGTTATGATAAAATATATTATAATAATAATAATGATAATTTTATAAAAAATCTAAAAGAATATTTTCTAGAATATTTCTCATCAAATTTTAAATAATTAAATAATTGATTAATTAACTAAATAAATAATTAAATAAGTAATTGATTAAATCATTAAAATTTAAAATCTAATTTAAAATAATATGAAATCTAAAAATATTTTTAAATTTATTATTTTATTTAATATTTTAAAATAAAAATATTTTTTTATAAAAATAAAATTTTAAAATAATTAAAAATTTAAAGCGTTACACTCTCTCCTTTTATAAAATTCAATGAAGAATTTTCTAAACCAACACATGTTTCACTTACCCAATTTAAATAAACCATATTTTTTGCTGTACAATTTAATTTATCTTGTCAAGAACCACAAAGATAAAATTCTATAGGTTATTCCATAATATTTAGATAGCATATTCAAATCTAACCTTATCAAATCCTTTGACTTCATAATTCGATTGTCTCTCATCTCAACTTGTCCAGTTATACTCATAAGTAATTCCTTAAGTTTGAATATTGAAACTCCATATGACCCTTTACTAGCTTAATCACTAACCTCAACACTCTCTAATTCTTTTATCCAATACAACCATTCTACATGCATAACCTTCATCCACTGTAAACTCCAATGTGTTACCTTACTTATATGTTAGTATTAACCTTTTTAACTTTGAAACTCATCATTAATTTCTTATTGTTCACTTACAAGTACATTCATATAATTATTCAAAGTCTAAGGAATATTATCTATTATATCTTATTATTTCTAAATTCATAGAATCAACACTCGCTAAAAAACCTCGATTCAACTGATAAATGAACCTCTCATATCATTGTTTCTCTAAAATTCTTCACACATATCATACATAAAATATCATGTTTCAAAAATTCACATAGTTAAATTCACTCTTATTCTCTTTATGCTCTTCCTTATATTTTCTTCACATTCATAATTACTTATTGTTAGTACGACTTCACTGTCTTCTCCTTTAAAATGCATTTTTCACCTTTACCTTACCTTGGTGTCTAAAAGAATCATCATTTATAAATATCCATAAACTTCATCTACCTTTCATTGCAAAACATGAATATGAAAAGTTGCTAAGTCCATCATACCACGAAAGTATGTCACATATCCACACAAATACAGGCATCTATAAGAAACCACATTCTACAAACACTGCAGAAGCAGAAGCAAGAGATACTCAACAAGACAAGAAGGAATCATATGTTATACATGTTACAATAACTTAGACCATCTAAGACTCCAACAACTCTAAACATATTACAGGTCATAAGACCTTTACTCTGATACCAATTTTGTTACGATATGAATTTGAATGCATGTGACAACATTAAGGAATGAGAAAGCATAAGACTTCCATAATACATAGTAAACTTGACTCCTCACTAGAGGACAAAATTATAATATGACAACTATAACTATCATAAGATAAGTGCTGTGAGCCCACCTGATAATCAAAACCCTGAACAATCAATCAAATCTCAGTCAATCAGGGCCATCAAATCCCAATCATAATCATTACCAATTTATCAATAATATCAAATTCATGCTTAACAAAGTGACATAATCAAAATTGAAAAAGCTAAGTTATACTCTAAAATTAAGTAACCCAACAAAAAATAGAAATATGAAAAGCAGAAATAAGAAATGAAATAATCATATGGAGCTCTAGCACTTATATTACATAATGAATATAAATTAATTACATGAAAAGTTACAATATTTTCTCTGCTGGGAAATGAAAGGTATGAGTAACTTGAAGAATTTGTCTTCTTTACACTCAACATGCAAACTAGGGAAAAATAGTGAACATGGATAAATGTTCGACTCAATGAGTGATAACAACCAACACGCAAACCTGGTACTCTAAAACCAATCTAGTAAAAGGAGTGCACATGCATAGTATCAAATAGAAAAGCAATCACACTATCATACAAGAATAAGAATTAGTTTACAAGAACCACAATAAACCTTAATTTGGGGAACCGATCTCCCTTACCTGGCTCTTTGAATTAAAATATTATCTCTTATATCTAATATAATATTGCAGCCATCACTAGTTTAAACCAAGCAACATTGACTCAACTAGCCACAACGCTGTGCGATGAGCAAATCCACAGCTGTTACACACCATTCATAACTCATAAATCATACTCATCGTATCATACTCATAACCAAAGTGGATAATATACAAAAATTATCAAGACTAGCACGACCCAATCTTTGACTTCAAAATTACGAAAATGACTATAATTTTAGCAGAATCTCCCCTAAAATTAGGATATTGTCCCTAGAAGAAATAATAACACTTCTAAATAAATAGCCAGTATGCTCACAACAATCAATTTTCAATTACCACTCATGAATCTCCAAATTCAGCAACTAACCATTCTCATTAAAAAACTTACATGTCTCAATTATATGATCCAATTCAATATTCAATGCTATCATTATTAAGTTCTCAGTTCAATGATTTTTATAATGTTATAAAATTTCTAGAAATCATTTTATTTTAATCAATTTAATTAATATTTATACATCCATAAATCAAAGCATATATCTCAATAATCTTAATTCCATTTAAAATTAATTGTCATCTGAGCCCTACGAAATCATCATCTTCATATCCTCCATAATACTACAAAATTATTGTTCATAATATTACACAGAAATTATCTTACTCGAATCGATAAAAATAATTGCTCATTTAATCCTTAATCAATAATCCTTTTAATAATTATTTTACTTAACCATTAATTTAATTATCACCACATCCATTATATCATATAAAAATAATATCTATAATAATTCAGTAGATTATTCCTAATTAATTTAAATAGTTATTTTGCAAATAAACTCCAATATCGATAATCAATTAATTCAATAGAATAATTATTCACTTAATCCTCAATTAATAATTATACTGTAATTAATCTTTCAATAATTAATCACCTTAAAAATTTATTTAAATTATCACTATAATCATAATATCGCCTAATATTATCTATAATGTCTCACTTTAACTTAAATATTTTGCCAATTTTAACATTCGTCTTAATTTATTTACTTCATAATTTTCAACACCCAAGTCCATAAATATCACTCAAATAAATTTCATAATTATTCCAAATTAATTATCTTAATTTAATTCAAATAATTTACTTAATTTAATGACATTCTAAATTAATTCACTCTACAAATATTATAATATCAATGTCCAAATTCATAAATTCTCAAAATACTTAACTCCAAAAATACTCCAAATAAACTAACATAATTTTTAAAATAATACCCTCAATCACCCACAAAAACCCGTATTTTTCACTTTACGATTCGGGTTCTGATCACCGTTGGCAGCAAATTGGGTACCATCAGAAAGGTGGACCAAAACGAGTCTGATGGAGCAAGAATCACTAGGAAAGAAGCTTGGGGGTGGCCAAAATCAGCCGTAAAAGCTCTTCACCAGTGTTGCCATCGAACAACATGTGAGCCACCGTCTAATAGTCACTGGCAAGGAGTCTTTGTCGGCTAGGTCGTCTCCTCCTCCTCTTTCTCCTAGGCTAGGTGGTGTCAATTGGTGGTCACCAGAGGTGGCAGTTCTAGCTTTACAACCTCTCTCCCTCTCTCTCTCCTTTATTTTGATTGGTTTTTGATAGCTTCTGCATCATAATAATAATAATAATAATAATAATAATAACAACAACAACAACAAATACCTCATCAAATTTTAAATAAATAAATAAATACATAAATATAATTAAATAAATCTCTAAAGTTTTTGAAATCTTGTTTAAAATAATATAAAACTCAAAATATTTTTATATTTATTATTTTATTTAAATATTCTTAAAATATATTCATAAAAATAGAATTTTAAAATAATTAAAAATTAGAGGTGTTATATATGTAATATTGAAACAAGATTATACGGATGATTGGTGGCTATAAACTTATCCACGCTCTAGGACAGTCACATTTCAAAATAGAGATGTGACAATTATTTATAAATTCTCCATAATCTCACTCCATAATGATAATTTTACACATTATTTTATAACTTGAAAACATTTACAGAATATGACCATTCTTTAGAAATTTTTTCATAAGTTTATAAAATAATGATAATTTTATACATTATATTATAACTTGAAAACATTTACAAAACATGGTATTAAATTCCATAAGCCTATAAAATAATTGTGATTTTACACATTATTTTATAACTTGAAGGCATTTATAAAAAATATCATTGTTTATAAAATTTTTCATAAGCATACAAAATAATATTGATTTTACACATTATTTATAAGTTGAAAGCATTTATAAAACATGATTTTTTTTATATATAAAATTCTTCATAAACTTACAAAATAATAATGATTTTACATATTATTCTATAACTTGAAGATATTTATAAAAAATGATATTTTTTATAAAATTCTCCATAATCTTACAAAATTATAATGATTTTCACATTATTTTTTTTAACTTGAAGGCATTTACATAGAATGACCATTTTTTTTTTAAAATTCTTCTTAAGCTTACAAAATAATGGTTATCTACTTATTATCTTTTAGCTTGAAACCTCAAAAATCTTATAAAATAATGATGATTTTATACATTAATTTATAACTCGAAAGTATTTGTAGAACAAGATCATTTTTTAAAAAGTTTTCCATAAAATTGCAGAATAATGGTAATTTTATACATTATTTTGTAACTTGAAGACATTTACAAAAATGACCTTTGTTTGTAAAATTCTCCATAAAATTCTTCATAACTTAACAAAAAAATGGTAATTTTGAACATTATTTTGTAACTTGAAAGTATTTACATAAAATGACCATTTTTTTTTTACAAAATTTTCCATAATCTTTCAAAATAGAGATAATTTTATACATTATTTTGTAACTTAAATTTATAAAAAATACTTTTTTTAATAAATTTGTCATAAACTTACATAATATTGATGATTTTTCATATTATTTTGTAACTTGAAATTTTTTACAGAAAATTACATTTTTATAAATTCTTCTTAAATTTATAAAATATTAGTCATATTAGTCGTTATTTTGTAACTTGAAGAAAATAATAATGTGATTATAAAAATTAAATTCATTTATTGTTGTAAACTTTTTACCTTTATCTTTTTTATATTATTTTTTTTTATAATTTTAGTTATTCATATTGCTACTTTTTATGGCTCTTCTTAAAAGAAATATGTCAATATATTGTATAATTAAAAACTCAAGTAAAAAAAAAAAAAAAAAAAAAAAAAAAACTCAAGGAACCATGATATTTATATATTATTTTATAAAATTATAGAATTTTATAATAAATAAATTTATTTTATAAGTTTGTGAAATTTAATTTTTTAATTACCATAAAGTATGTTTAGTTAAGTGAATGACAAAATACTCAATCAAATTTCTATTTATTTTACTAAATACTGAAATTATATATATTGCCTTTGTTAAATGGCTAATTATGAATCACTTTTCATATAATAAAAAATACAGAAAAATTCAGAATTTCTATCGCTTTTTGGAAATAGCCGGGTTTGTTTCACTATTAGTTTTTTAACTTAAATTTAATTGTTTTATGATTTTTTACTTTAATTAGTAATAGTAAAATCTCTCAATTTTAATTTTCAAAACATAAAAATTATTTTTAAAAAATAAACTGACATTTAATTATATTTTGCCTTGATTTTCAAAATATTTTTCATTTTGGTCCAAATTTTTTTTTAATTTATTAGTTTATGGATAAAATTTTTAGAGGGAATTCATTAGTCCCTAAAAGAGTGTATAACGGAATAAAATATTTTTCGATTACAGAAAGAAGGGAACACCCCTTGATACAGTGGGAATATTCTTGGATTTATAGAAGAGTTAAATATAGGGACGAGATAATTATAATTGATTATATTTATAAAAATACTTCCTTAGAAAATAGTATTGCCCATAAATATTGTGATGTATCTGATATAATTGAATTTCTAAAAGGACAGTATCCTATATTTAGTCAATTAGTCATTATAGATCAAGATACTCCTTTAGTGACTTCAGCTGGAGTAATAATCTTAAAAATAATTATTTAATTTGAAAATAATTGCACTTCAGGAAGATTGACTTTTTTCTGTTCCTTGGAAAAATTCTCTAGGTCTAGACAGTTGGGTAACATTTTTAGAAGGACGAGAGAAAATTGCAAATAAACCCAGTACTAGTAATTCTAGATAAATATGGGGAAGGAAGATAGAGAAGAAAGTGTTAGTTCAAATCCTTCAAGATTGATTTCATTTCAAAATATTCAAAATGAAGTGAGCCTTCTTGTCACATCCCACACTATAGGGCTGTGACGATCCTAGGGCACGGGAACAGTTCATACAACCAGTACCACGAAAAACCCAAGTTATATGCTTTCATTACACTTAACCATTTTTATGAATATATATATTTTTTTTCTTACTCTTAAATTTTATAGAAAATCGGACAGAGTCTCCCCTGTAATCTTAACATTTACCCCAAGCTAAAAACAGATAAAAGCACTTCTAAAACAATATCAACTCCCAGGTCAACCTCCAATACACAACTCATATCAACTCATACTTATGTTAACTCATCTATCAACTTCATACATATGACAATACAAAATAGGCATACCATAGCAGCAGCACCCCCTGTTACAATATATACATACATATGCATTCACCTCATAACATATAATTACATTCTATACATGTCCACAAATCATACATATAAATATATACAAATAATATCTACAAATAATAACTATAAATGATATCATGGAGTACTCTATGCTACACTAGGGAAGGACTATACATCTACTCCGCGGCTAGAAGTACAAAAGTAGCCGAGGATGTCCGCGTCTCACTCTTTCTCTGAAAAAGATTCAATACTGTGGGGTGAGTATTAAAAATACTCAGTGGATCTATAAATATGAAATGCATTACTAATTTATGAATACACATTTGATCATTGATGACAATAATAGGTATGATGACAATTATATATGATAAGATATGACAATATAATAGAATGGATCAAATGCATAAGGTAAAA
>CANXYC010433040.1:0-13201 GCA_948193065.1 Aleurites moluccanus | reverse complement strand
CAGCATTCTTAAGCTAATTAAGCTGTTTATCTGATTTGCATGCCATATAGTATAGTTAATTGGGTTCTTCGAGGTACTGGTAGCTTATGCAACACCCGTACCCTAGGACCGTTGCGACTCCCGGGTTGGGTCGTGACAGTTAGCTAGAAAAAAAATAATCCAACTAATCTAGATATAAGGAAAAAATAAGAGGGATCTCCTATTTATAGGAAAAGGGAGGGACAATTTGATAAATAAGACACAAGAAAAAGGGTGCCACCGGAAGGTCTGGATGACTCATGATCCACTAACTGGTGGCACAAACCAATTACTCCAGAGTTGGCATTGGCTGCCGCTAGTCAAAAGAGCTAGGGCCCTAGGCTACCTGGGCCTAAGCGGCTTCCAGCTCTTATGGCTGGCGGCAGACAAGGCCATCTGCTCCATCCCTTGGTTAAGATATTCGTTTATATGCTATAATTTATTCTCATAGAGTTAATTGTAATGAAATTTGCAATCAATGGCCTAGCCATTTCAGACCTGAAATTAAAAAATTTTTAAATTCAAATTTTATGAAAAGGGAGAATTATTTAGATTTATTTCATATTTAATATGTATTATAATTTATTTGGTAATTTATATCTTGACAATATTAATTATATGATTTATATATAATATTTATTATAATTTCTAAATTATTTCAATTGTAGAGAGGAATCAATTTATAAATTGCACTATTAATATTAATTACAATTTCTAATGATTTTGTATTTTTTTTGTATTTTCATTCAATATTCGAATTGCTTTTATTAATTTAAATTACGTTTTGATTGAGTTTTGTTTATGGAGGTAGTGCTATTAATAATATTTTTTTTATTAATAAAATTTAAATTCGAGAATTTTAGTTAAATGATTCAAATCTCTTTTATTTGCGACATCTATTGTTAATGATTTTGTATGTTTAAACGGTTATGCAGAAGCTCTAATATTAATTTCAACCGTAATAATTGAATGCTTAAATCTTTTTGCAGAAGCTTGGTTTCAAGGGCCACCACCAACTAATGTTGATAAAAAGTTTTATTTTTAATCATTTTTAGTTTTGGATAGAAGGCAAAGTATTAATGGAAATAAAGAAAAAAATTAAAATAAATCATTTTTATTTAAAAAAAATATTTTTATCAATTTTAATATATAAAAATATTATACTCTAGCATTAACATTTTCTACTCAGACAATATCATCACCCATAACATAAAAGGCAAACTAATATTAATAGCAAAATAATTAGTTAATTTTGTTGCTTTAAACGAATTTAATTTCATCAAATCCAATTTTGTTAGATTTGTTTTTATTTGGTATGATTTTCTTGATTGTTTTGAATTAAATAATTTGTTTTTAAATTTGAAATGGAAAGCTATTTAGTTTTTCTTTAGGAAAAAAAACTTTTTATTAAAAAAAGTATTTATTTTTAGAATATGCTTATTTGAAGAAACATTTAAAAAAGAAATAAAATAAAAAAAAGCATGAAGAATGGGAAATAGGGTAGTTTTAATTTTATTTATTTCAAATTATTACTAATTGATAAATGAAAAAGAAAAAGAAATCATAAATATCAGAGAAAATATTTTATACTGGTTTTAACACAGATTAAAGAAAAAGAAAAAATAAAAAATAAAAAACGTAAACATAAACAGAGGAGAGGACATAAGTGTAAAAAATACTGACCATATAGGTATAGGCATATGGCATCGTTCTGATCCTTCTGGAGCGTTACTTTCACTGCTACTCTCTCTATATATATACACACTCTCACTGGTGTTTGGTGTGCTGAATTTAAAGCAATCCATTGTAGTAGTAAAGAGAGAAAGAGAAATGGCGAAATCTCCAGAACAAGAACACCCACAAAAGGCATTTGGTTGGGCTGCAAGAGATACTTCTGGGATCCTTTCTCCTTTGTATTTCTCTCGAAGGTAATTTTTTATTTTTTATTTTTTATTCTAAAGCCCTCTCTGTCTCATTCAGTTTGGCTTTTTTCTTTTTCTCGTTTCTTTTTCTCTGCCTGTGTAGAATAGAGAAGAAAAAAAAAACGACGCCTTGTTTGGTTTGCTTTTGGAAAATCTCGATTTTTCTTTATTATTATTATTATTATTATGTTATTATGATGGAGTTCAAAAAAATTGAAAGAAAGAAAAAAAATTATTAGTCTTGGCCCAGGTAGGAACAGACAGATCATTACTAATACAGATCATCTTTTGAATAAGTGATAACAGATTCGTCTCGTAATCTTTGAGATCTCGAGTTTAGAGTCTTAATCGAACTTTAATTCAAAATATAATAATAATAAATCATGCTAATGGTACATTACTGGCCTAAGCTTCTAGTGCCAAATACAAAATTAATTGTGAACAAATTTAGATTTATTTGTTGTGGGGCCATATATGCCCAATATTATCCCCTAACTTTGCCTTTCTGATGAGTAATAATAAGTTAATAACCCATGAGTTGTGTAGATTGAGGATGATAATGACAAATGTGGTATGAATCTAATGATCTAATCCAAACAAGGTGAATAATATCCATCATTATAGATGGCAAAATGAACCCAAACCCGGAGATCCGATCCAATTCGTCTGACACCAAACTTGATTTAGATCTAATTTGATTTTAATAGTCAATAATCCGAAATCCGAATTATTTGACATAAAAGTGACTCGTATCGTAACCAAAAATTAACCAAAATGACAAAAATCCGAACCTGTGAATGAACCAACCCGTGGAGATGCTGAATCCGCTTACTGACCCACCCAAGTATCCGAAAACTCGACAATGACCCATCTGAGAATGACCTGAACCCGATATTGTATCAACCCGAAATGACCCACTCTCAAATACAACCCGATCGAAGAGCAACACAACTCGAATAGTGATCCAATTCTAAGGCCACCCGAACTCGAAATAACCGAAATATGATATAATCTAAATTGAAAATGATCCAATCCGAAACCACTCAATATTTAAAAAAAAAAAAATTTAAAATCTGCATATAATTATAGATGAGAAAAAAAATAATGTGATAATACGTAAAATTTCGCTCCATTACTTTTGATTATTATGAAAAAATATGATTTTTTTTTTCATTATAGATATAAATATGAAATGAAACACAATAGCTAATAATGTGTTGAATTCTTAAATTGGATTCTTCATGGAATAGATTACCAATTGATATATATATTATATTCCAATTGATTTTATTTTAACTTGGTGAATAAATATAGCTATTGAAAATTGAAATTAATATTTACATAGGTCAATATATAGTGAATTGGCGACCTAATTAATTCTTAGAATTGATAATTGAATTTTATATATGAAATTTAGATTTCAGATTTTATCATAATTGTTAAGGAGTCTGGTGGTTTACTGAAATAAATTCATCAGAAACCTTAATCGACAAACCTGATAATTGAGATGATCCAATATGATGGTGACTCGAGTAGTTGACGACTTGATCCATTGACAATTAAATCCGATAGCGATCGAAACTTGATCATAACCTGATCTTTTGACAATCTAACTTGTTGACAACCAGATCTGATGACGACTCAAATTCAATTATGACATGACCTATAAATTAACCCGATCCGTTGATTATCCGACCCAAAAAATAACCTGAATCAATAATGACCCGACCTAATTGGTGATCTGATCGGATGATGACATTACCCGATAATCACTCAGACCCAAAATTATCCTAACTTGAATTTGATCTGAACTCGAAATGACTTATCCGAAACCGACCCAACCCGCCCATTTTCCATCTATAACCATCATGTTTCTTAAATTTATAACTCCATTGTGTTCAGATAAGGATAGGATAATGGAGAAACTAGTTATTTTTACATAATATATGTTTTAAAAAAATTTTAGTTCACTAATTTGTTTTTAGTCTACTTTACATTGTGTAGGATTATGGATGGATGATTACTATCAAAAATAAATATGCATGTAGATGTGAAAATGAAATTAAAAAAAATGTGTATTTGAAAAAAGAAGAAGAAAAGAAAATGAATTAAAAAAATGGGTACTTGAGTCCATACCAGCATGATATGAACAAGAAATGAGGCGGGTAATATATATATATATTAGTGGGCAAGTTGATTGTCTCATCTTATGGTGGCACTTCCGTAATTTGGGGAATTGCTGTTATTATTATTTTTTATATTTGATTGCAAGTGAGACTCGAATTCAAGACTTCTCAATATAAAGACGGCTCTAGTACCACTAAACTAAAATGTTGATTGGTGGAATTGTTATTTTTATTTATCTCATGAGGGAGATGGACTTGCAATACTAGGACATGACAATGTTGACATTTCTGACTCTTGCAAAATTTAGAAGTAACTGATACTACTAAGTTTATTTATTTATTATTATTTTTGTGAACAGTGTTGCTGTCTTTATTTTTAAGAATTTTTGCTTCTAATTATGGCAGAGAGAATGGTGATGAAGATGTCACTGTAAAAATCCTCTACTGTGGAGTTTGCCATTCTGACTTGCATGCTTCCAGAAATGAATGGGGTTTTTCCCGTTACCCTATGGTGCCAGGGTATGATTCTTATCTCAAATTTATATCTAAATTTGCATTCAAGATTCCTGATGATTAATTTTACTGCATTGGCAATAGAACGAGGCTATGTAACTTGTTATAGTATAGAGTTTTATTGGGTAGGAAAGTGGTTTTGTGACCCAATCAGCTTACTTCTGTGGTTATAAGCTGCTCAATAACAAGTAACTTGTTATTGTGGAAAGCCCTTGTATGAGATAGTTCAAGCATTTTGCTGTGCAGCAACTCTAACCATACCATTTGTTCTTTACATGAGAAGTAGTCATATAAAACCAATTTTGATGTGGTTCAGGATTAAATAAAAATGATTCTCTCTCAAACTTTCATGTCTGTGGTGCCTTTTAAATTGTGCAAGATTATTGAGGTAATTGATTTTCTGCAGGCATGAAATTGTTGGTACAGTGACAAAAACTGGAAATAATGTGACGAAATTTAAAGTGGGCGACCGGGTTGGTGTTGGAGTTATGGTGGGTTCCTGCATGTCATGTGATTACTGCAACCAAGACATGGAAAATTACTGCCCTAAAATGATATTCACTTACAATTCTACCTACCATGATGGAACAAGAACTTATGGTGGTTATGCTGATATGATTGTTGTTGACCAGCACTTTGTGGTCCGGTTTCCTGATAACTTACCTTCTGATGCTGGTGCCCCGCTATTATGTGCTGGGATCACAGTGTACAGCCCAATGAAATACTATGGAATGACTGAACCAGGCAAGCATTTGGGAATAGTAGGGCTTGGTGGGCTTGGCCATGTTGCAGTGAAGATTGCTAAGGCCTTTGGGCTGAAAGTTAGTGTCATTAGTTCCTCACCAAGGAAGGAGAGTGAAGCACTTGACAGGCTTGGCGCCGATGCATTCCTTGTTTCAAGTGATCCAGGAAAAATGAAGGTATGTAATGTCCTAGCTTATGAATTAGAGAAAAGTTGAAAATAAATTTTTATATACAAATATCTAGCCATCTAGGTGCTTCCTCATTTGAGTTGACTCGTTAAATGATGATTCATAACTCAATCAAGTAATGTTGTTGGTCGACCGGCTGTCCTGATGCAATAGCTGGTCTAATAGGTGATGGCTGTTTGAGGCTTACATACAGTTCAAGGGTGCGTTACCAGGCTGGTCCATTAAATTAGATACCCTCAAGAATGGAGAACTATAAATTTAGGATATGGTTGCGACTATATATTAAGATTGAAATGTTATGTGATTTTTGTTCAGAGACCATACATGAAGTCTAAGATGACCTCACCTTACAGTGTAGTAAATACTTAAACTGAAAAATCAACTGCATTTTCTTTTGATTTATATTGCCATCATGCAGGCAGCTATAGGTTCTATGGATTACATCATTGACACAGTCTCTGCAGTTCATGCCCTGGCACCACTTCTTAGTCTACTAAAAGCAAATGGAAAGCTGATCACTTTGGGCTTGCCTGAAAAGCCCCTGGAACTGCCTATTTTCCCTCTAGTCTTAGGTAAGTAATTAAAAGTTGCAGTATTATTTTTCCTAGATCTATCAAATTAATATAATGGCTACATATGATAAAATACAGATGGAGAATTACTTCATGATGATATAATCATAAACTTAACCCCAATTCTGGTGTGTGCTTTCTGAATATAATGCTATGCCTTATCATTTGATTAGAGTAACTTTAATATGTTTGTTAAAGCTGTAAACAATGATTTAGTTACACAAAAATGTGGCCTTGCCTTGAAAAATCTATATATCATTTGATTCTTTTAGGGCGGAAGCTTGTTGGAGGAAGTGATATAGGAGGGATAAAAGAGACTCAGGAGATGCTTGACTTTTGTGCAAAGCACAATATAACTGCAGATGTTGAGGTGATACGAATGGATGAAATCAATACAGCCATGGATAGGCTTGCGAAATCTGATGTCAAGTACCGGTTTGTGATTGATGTGGGAAGCTCCTTGTCTCAGTTATGAGCATGATTTATTTCTCAAATCTCAACCTTTTGGCGAGGATGAAGTTATGATATGATATGCATTAGTCACTATTATCTCATAGATCTTGGATATTATAATAAATTTTTAGCACTGCATTTTAGTACATTTGCTTTGTCTGATTGATGGAAAGAGGAACCGTGTAATTTTGGTGCCCTCAATTCATGTTTTCCTAGTTGGTTAAATTGCAATTAATCTTTATTATTTTTGTCATGATAGTTCATTCAGCATCTTTCACCTTATCTAGGAAATTTTTTGCCTTGTATCAAATGTTGTTATGTCATTGGATTAAGCCTATACATTAAGTGTAGGCAAGATTTACTTATCTAGAGCATTACAATTTCCTATCCTGTAGGTATTTCACCTTTTAGTCTAGCGGCCTTAGTTTTTGCCGGTTTCAAGTCAAACGCTAGAAATTTGTTTTCTTCAGAGTTCACCAGGTCTGAGACTGGGGGCCAAGGCTGAGTCCTCCCAACCCAACTCAAGAGTACTGAATTTGAGTTCCACCGGTTTGGATCAAAATTGAAACTGATTTTTGTTGGTTTTAGGTTAAATCCGTCCGCATGAGAAGGCTATGTTTAGGGGGTGGAAACAACAACAAAAAATATCTACTATATGTTTTTTTTATGATTAGGGGATATCACAGGACAAGTTTGACGTGTCCATCACTTTCCCTTTATTCTTTTGTTCTTCTTTTCTTTATTTTGCGTGAGACATGAGGTGATATTGTAGGTTAATTTTGATGAATTATTAAGATATCGCACCAAGGGGACAACTGGGATGATAAAAAATAAGACTTGAGATCTCAAAGCTCCAAGTTCGATGTCTGCAGTCTGCTAATGTGAGATTGTTATGAATTTTTTTTGGTTTGGTGTAACTTGACTTTGCCTGGCAAATGTGGTCGGACGTCGTCCAAGTGTCCTGATGTAAAAGAAAATAAGAAATCGGATCTAATGCAAAGCCAGCCAAAAAAGCGTAATATTCTTATCAGAAAAATGTGCCAAAAAAAAAAAATAAAAAAACAAAATCCCTGAATTATCACAAAATGTTCTATTAAACTTTTTTTAGTTCACTTGAATTTTTTTTTTAAAATTGATCCTACTTAGCCCATAAGCCCAACGGAGTTAGTTCTTCGTTAGGTTTGGGTTAAGGATAACCCAAACTACCACCATCTTCTTCCACAGCTCCACTTGCACAGGCTGGATTCTGGCCAGTAGCAATACATATATTTAGATATAATTAATTTCACATGAATTAAATATAAAATATTGAATAAATATATAATTAGACTCTCTAATATTAATAAATTAATTTTTGAGATTTGTTATTTCAGATCTATATTGAAAACTCGATAGATTAGAGAATTTAAGACTATATAAACTTCTAACATTTATAAGATGATATAAGCAGAAAAAAATCAATGCATTTATATTGTGAAATCATAATTTGGACTAACATTTTAATTTTGGTATATTTAGGATTTAATTTGATTTCAATTCATGTCCTATTGTGGGTTTCGATCGTGTATTAACTCAATTTTCATCATAAATTTGTTAGTGTCAAGAGGGACTAATTAAAAATTATATTGATCTAATTCTCACTTGAGGGAGTGTTAAGATATAATTTATTACACATGAATTAAGATTTTTAGTTCTTCATAAAATTATAAATTTATAAATAATTCATGATTTTTTTTATAATTAACCTTTTTTTAATATAATAATAATTAATAAATATATGAAATTGTGAATTGAATTAGATTGGTTTTAATTTTTTCGTGGGTTACATTAGTTGGAAAAAATTTTAATCCGCGATATGTGAATTGAATTGAATATGATGGCAAAATCACACTAATTCAACTCGGGAACACCTCTAATTCCGCCCTTGAATGGGACCTCTTTTCTATGCCCTTCACAAACTTAGGATATTAAGAACATCAATTGATGAAGAAGTTGCAGGTCTTGATATCTCTAGCCATGGAGGCCATGCCTATGTTGCTCATTCAGAAGAAAACCGTCCCCGCTTTTATGCAGATTATCATTAATCTCAACTCCATGGAATTTCTACTAAGAATATTGCATTGTGTTGTTTGAGGTGAAGGATTGGTTAGAAGCTTCTTGTTGTATGTGGTGACAGAGAGAGACATGCACAGTTTGCGTTGAGTTCTACCGGAGAAAGTGACTCCGTTGGCTTATGAGTCGTCCAAATTTAATAATGAATGAATTTAAATGAATAAAAAAAAATAATTATTTTTTTTATCCTGAAAAATACAGTGATCTTTTAAGAATATATTAACTTTCTCCTCACAAATATCAAAATATACTATTAAATTTTATCGTTAATCAACCTTAAAATAATTAATAAGGACAGTAAAAAATAAAAATGTCCTTACTATTTATTTTTAATTAATTACATTATATTTTTGTTTGAGAGTTAAAAAATATATTTTTATATTTTTTGATAAATTTAAAAATAAAAATAAATAAAATTTTTTTTATTTTATTTTTAAAAAATAAAAGATTTGAAAACAAAAAATAATAAATAAAAAATAAAAAATATTTTTTAAAAAATATTTGTACTTTTTATTTTCAAAATTGTCAAAAATATGAAAATGAATTTTTTTATTTGTATTAAAAAATTTAAGAAAAAATAATTTAATTTCTTAAATTATTTTTTTAAGATAAAAAATAACAGATAAAAAATAAAAATATATTTTTTATTTTTAAATTTGTCAAAAAAATAAAATAATTTTTTAATCCTAATTTTTTTTAAAATAAAAATAAAATATAATTAATTAAAAATAAAAAGTGAGGACATTTCTATTTTTTTATTATTTTATTGGGTTAGTTAACGGCAAAATTGGACATAATATGTACTAATACAACAAGATAATTATTATGAAAAAGTTAATATATTTTTAAAAAATTAAAAAGACTTATCGTATTAAGTTATTTTATAAAAAAAAAAAATAGTAATTAGTCCTAAAAAAATGACTCTATAGAAAATAAAGTTTCCGTTCGCAAATGAAATTATCGATGAAAAAATATAGTATGCTAATACGTTGTCAATAAATATTTATTGACGAAAATTGTTACAGGCCTGTAATTTACCAATAGAATATTGATCGGCATATGATTTATTTCAGTTACTAATTTTTTGTCAGTAAAATAAAGGCCCAATGGCAATTTAAAATTGGTTGGTGAATTAATTAAAATATAATAATATGATTTCCGTGGATAAATCCGTCGTATATTAATAAATTTTATATATTTTAATATTTTTGGTAATTATATTTGATATGTATTTTAAATTTTTTGATAATTATATTTAAATATTTTAAATTCACAAATTAATAAATTAACAATAAATTAAAATTAATAAATTGAAAATTAATTTAAAAATTTAGAAAATATTTAAAAATAATAATGCGCCAAACTTTTTTCAAAAAATAAAGAATCTAACTAATGTTTTTATTATGCTTTGCATCATCAAAATCCTCATAATTAATGAGATAATTAGGATTAGAAGCAACATCACCATGTCCACTAATCTCAGGATCACCTGCTACCTGAGGAGCAGTAGAATGCTATTGTATAGGAGGTTTCAATGCAGTAACGACAGGTTAAATGGCAGACATGGAAGAAGTATCCTAGCAGATCTTGCTACCATCTGCATCCACTTTTTTAACTGCTGCAAATGCTATTCATCATGCTGCATATGTCCGTCATGCTGTTTGTCATGCTCCTAAAATTGACTCTCCACTTTTTATATGCGTTTATCTATTTCTTCTTGAATAGCCTTTGGTATAGGGGTGAGGTAGAAGAAAAAGAGCTGGCACCGAGATGGCCATAAAATTGGAAGGGGTCTGGAACCTATGCTGTATGTCCTGCATTTCGTGGGTCTCCCAATAATCCGAAGATATAATTGATGCTTGTCCACCTGAGTAGCTCAGTGGATCCTGGATTAGGTTGCAATAACTGCTCGTGAATATTATTAAATATCTTCTTATATTTAAAAGATGAAGTTATGCCATTCTAATTTATCACACAAAAAAGATAATTAAAAACACTTAAACAAAATATTTATTTAACATTGGTACTTAGTTGAACCCTTAAATTTGGTGTCGGTAAATGTTTGCCAGTCATATTTCTCTGTATGGAAAGCTCATCGAGCAAGGGTGGACGTTCCAATCTCACAGCCTGTTAATAAAAATCTATTTATTTATTATTTAATTTAATAGATATTAAAAGTAAAGACAACTATTGATTTTATTAAACATTACCAATCGTGTGCTATGTTGTGCATGGAATAATGATCCTTTTGTATATTTGGATGGACCGACTCCTGAACCTCTAGTCTCTGCCCTTTTGTTCTGACTGTTATGCTCATAAAGCTTCTTGAAATCAAGAGAAGTATCTATGCCATCTATCTCATGCTTCATCCCTTATCCATTTCTGCTTTTACTTATTTTTTACCTTATTCAACATGTTTCTGTACTGCAGAGCAACCTTTTTAAAGAAGACAGTACAAAGTAAAGCGTAAATTGCATCATTCAACTGGCATTGTTTCTTTAAAAATATTAGCAAAGTTACTGATTTTAAGCAAAAAAGGAAAATTGATTAGAAAATAACAGGTAACAAAATATTGAATAAAATGATTGAGTTAACATAAATAAATTTATATAATTAAATCGAAATTCTAACAAAATCTCCCTTATAATATGAATATTTACCTGCTGAGTCAAATAATTTTTAACACTTCTACGATCATTCAATGATCAACAACTAAATTCAAACTCAAAAACCAAATTTTTTTTTGCTATTTTTGTGCTATAATTAACCTATTAAATATTAAATATGTTAGCTATTTATTTTAAAACTATAAATAGAATTTTAGTCAAGATAACTCATTCATTTACTAAATAACTACTTAAATATCAATAATTAGAGTCCTTCAATGCACACAAAAAGATTCTACAAATTTCAACAAAATCTCCCTAATAATTTAAATATTAACTTCTTGAAAAAAATAATCTCAAACAATTATAATTTACCATCAATTATCAAAAATAATTTTAAACACTTTTAATTTACTAGCAATTACTAAACCAAGCAATAATACATTCAGAGCTTAATTTTGCCCCATCTAGGTCTCCATTATATATTATCTATCTTATTTGCCTTATCACAAATAAAATTGAAGCATATGATTTATATAATTCTAACTTTCAAGCATTTTATTAGTCATACTTGAAACTCATTTCAATAGAAGTCCTTGGTGGACTGGGTTACTTTTTTCTCTGTGTAACCCTCTACATTCAATACTTTCTTAGAAAATCTTCAATATTATGCAGAAACATAGAAAAGATGAGTCCAAATTTCAAACAAAAATACGATTTTACTCCCAAATATATAAAATATATAAGTTTGTATATTAACTTGACAACAATATCATGCTATATTAATATACCTTCCACGAGTGATAGTAACAATAAGTCGCTGATTAGGGCGTGGTACCCTATATGCATCATCAATATCCGTAATAGGTAGAGCTGGAGGTGTATCAACTTTGTATGATACAGTAGTGGTGGTGGCCATTGTAGAGATGGTGGGTGGTGCAGAGTCAGCAGCCGAGGGCAAAGGCGGTAGGTGGTGCAATGGTGGCGGTCAGTGCAAAGATCATGGTCAGAATAGAGGGAGCTAGCGTAGATGAAGATGAAACATAAAAACCTCGAGGTTATGGATGCAGTCCAGGCAAGGAGGCTGATAGGATGGTGTAGCAGTGTCCAATCGAGGACGAGCAAGTGGGCGTGTACCTGAAGCATGGGTACCTCGACTGCAACCTCGGTCCAACAAAGTGTCCTCTCTATTAACACGTCCAAAAAATTGCATAACATGTAATTTTTATTAGTTATGTCTATAATTGATAAAAAAAAATGTATTTCAACATGCATAATAATAAAGGTACATTTATTTCATAAAATATAAAGTACCATTATTCATATGAAAATCCATTATTCACTGTTAATATCTTCAGTCTCATCTTCCTCTAATATTTCCTCAGATAATTTTGTATCCGATTGAATCTCAATCTCTTCTTCTATTTCATCATCATCCTCCTCTATATCAATGTACGAATAATTTGTATCATTTAGTGATTTATGTGGCTCATCATCTATAAATTTAATTAGAGGCACATCTAAATCTGTCACACCCCAACTCCAGTGGTGCGACGGTTCTAGGGCAAGGGTAGGCTTAAGGCCACCATAAACCCATAGAACTCACAAATCATGAATCTCATCTTCTTCAAATAAAGTGCAATATCATATATCACCATACATCTATCATGTCCATACGTATAATTAAAACCAATCATATCTTTCTATTATCATTTCATATTTTCCTCTTGTTCCTTAATGATCAAAAGAGACATCTCACATTACTGAGGAACAAGAGTATCCAAAAGATAACAATCATACATCAAAATATTCTAGTGTCCTCGAAAGACTAACTACGGAGCTCTAGAGTATACTCCAATACATATTGTATCATAATACCATTAATAAATATACAAAATATCTCAAAAGAATTATTACAATGAAGCTTCTTGGAGTAAATAAATCAAG
>CANXYC010433009.1:0-18573 GCA_948193065.1 Aleurites moluccanus | reverse complement strand
ATCAAAAGTCAAAGTAAACCAAGCTTACATCAGATCATCCACACCAAATTATAAACCTTAGGGCAAAAATCCAATAAGGTAAGCTCACGATAGCTAAAATGCTCCCGAACGATCCAACCGTCCGATTTTCCATCATTTAATTCAACGGCTAGATTTAATCAAGCCTGAACTATTATAATAGAATCACACACACCTTATAATCCCATATTCAAGGTAAAATTACAATAAGGTCCCTAATTTACTCCGAAACCCCTCAAACGCCCCCGTTGAGCTGTTTTCCAGAAATTGTCTCCAACCGGGTATATTTTTCCATATAATCTCCAAATAAATAATTTAAAACTATTTACATTCACTTTTATTCTTTCCTTTACTCAAATATACTGATAAATTTATAAAACCTCGAAAAATTAAAAAATTACAATTTAGTCCCCCAATTACCAAAAATTCCAAACTTACCCGATTAAGTCCTAACTGACTTCAAACCAACTCTAGGCCTAAAAATTAGGTCATATAACATGCATACATATATATTTCATGCATTCACATATCATATTAACACATTATAAATAAAGGAAAATAATTTCCCTAAAGGTCCCTATCAGGGTTTAGGCTAAGGTGTTACAACATGGATCTACTAACTCATCTTCTTGTAAACTTTATTTTTTCTTAAATGGTTGTTAATATCCTAATCAGAATGGTTGTGATACTATATAATTTTTTATAAAATTTATTTAAAAATTCGATTAATTAACCATGTACTTGCACTTTATGTGAGATTTGATCAAATTATTATTTTTATTTAATTTATATTTTTAAAATATTTTAATATATATAAAATATTATTATTTTTTAAATTTAAATATTACTTTTAGATAATTTAAATATTAATATAGAGAAAATATATTAATTAGGTTTGTTAAATATGAATCATTTAAGAAATAATAAAAGCATTTTATATATATTGATGTCTACAAAATTTTAATTGAAATATGTAAAATGTAATGATATAGAATAAAAAAAATCAATGAAATAACTTTAAATATATTAGTTTTTTTTGTTTGATGACTTCGTATAAACTTTATTTTTAAGAGTTATTTAATAAATGACGAATAATTTACCAACAACTCATGAATTCAATTTTTATTAGATATATTTAAATTGGCACAAAAAATTAATTAACACTATAACATTATGTATCTATAGTTAAGGAGCAAATATTAGCTGAAAATGTATATTTGTATGGTTAAATACTGTTACATCCTAAAATTAAAGATGCAACCGTTTTAGAGTATGGATAGATTTAAAGTCATCAAAAATTCGTAAAACACATCAATTTAATATGTGACAATAATAAAATAATATCTATATTCATCTACAATTCCAAATTATAAATATCATCATCAACATATGATATAATCATTTAAAATATAATCAACTTGTTCTCCATGAATCAAAAGCAAATAATATCCTCTATCTAAAATAAATAAGTGATAACCTAAAAAAAATATTATAATCATTTAAATATTATGGAGTTTTAAGAGAATTACATCTTAAACATTAACAAAAATGTATCCAAAATGAACTTTTAAATAGTTTCTTGGAGAAAAAAAATCAAGAAACTCTATCATCGATCTCTGGGCCGATAACTCTAGCACCTGAAAATTACAATAAAAGGATGGTAAGCTTTCAACTCAATGAATTATGCATATGTGTAATACCTCAATAAACAGAACAGTAGATAGTGAGATAGAATAGTAAATAATACATGGATATAGTGAATTACAGTGATTGATAAAGCATTATTTGAAGTATGAATAGGCTTAATCGATTATTGAAATATATAGAGAATGATAGAGAATAATGTTTAAGAATTTTTGAGCCTTAATCGTGTTGCTTTTGAGATACTGTCTCGAAAAATGCCAGTGTTAATTACACTGCTAGAAAAATAGCAGTCCGGCTAATTTAAAAATTTCTGACCCAGACTTGGGGATTAAATAAGTTAATTTTATGTGAAATTATAGTGAAAAAAAAGAATTGAAAAATATTTTGGAATACTGAAAATAAGAGTAATGGCAAAATTATAAATAAAGACAACTTTGTGGGTAATTATGGAAATCCACTGTCTGAGATCAAAAAATGATCTAAAACTATTTTTAAATGATAGAACAACTTAAAATAAGATATTTTACTCCCCACACTTGAGGTTGAATCTAAACAAAATAGACAGAATAAATTACGATAAAAAATGCAAATAAGAAAAATTTTGGGCCAAAGTACAATTAAACAAAGTTGTGAGACCCACCCATTCTAGAAAGTGAGCTAGGTGGCCGGCCATGGGTGATGGAAATGAGTTATTTATATGAAATAATTATTTAATTTATCAAATTATATGAAAAAGTGACAAATAAGTCAAAAATCTAGAATTTTCTACCTTGTTTTATCAAATGTTTCATAAGGATTTTAGTGTATTTATAAAGAGAGGAATGGATGGCCATTTGAAAGCCTTGAGGCCGAACCATAGAGAAGGAAAACAACTAAAAATATTATTCTAACCATTTCCAAAAAAATCAACAAAAAATAGACAGGAAATTAAAGAAAAAAAAAACTTTATGAAGAAAATAGATAAAATTTGGTGTTTAATCATTTAGAGGAGCAAAAGAAGAGGGCAATTCAAGTATTTTAATTTAAAGTAAAATTCCTAAACTTCAATTTTTAATTGTATTTAAAATTTTTATGGTTTGATTTAATAAAGAATAGAGTTAATTAAGTTAAAAATATAAAAAGTGAGTTAGAGTTTATATAGTTTCTGAAATCTGTTTTAAGACAGTAAATTGTGGCTAATATTCCTAAATTTTAATGACTGAATTTGAAGATAGTTTAAACATTAAAATTGTATATAAATATGTTAATTAAATATCTGTAAAAGGAATTTATAAAATTTGAAGTGAGAAAAGAGTTATTGAGTAAAAATTGTGACTGACCTGGAATAAGGTTTTCTAAAAAAATGCTACTGTGTTTTTATTGTACAGACTGTTAGAGATAGAATTAAAAAAAGTGTTCAACATGAAAAATATTTATTTATGTATTATATATAATCTTGTAAAAGAGTTTTTCAATTGGATTTGTAGTTTATGAGATATTAGGTCATGAGTGTAATCTGCCCGGAATAACTGATAAACAAAACATAGGCTACTGTTTTCTATAGATATGAGGACCTTAGATTCTTAATTAGAGAAAGTGTTAAAAATGAAAGATGGTAATATATATGTTATATAAATTATTGTAAAATGGTTTTGTAATTGGATGAGTACGGAATTAATTATAGGTATGAAAATAGGGTCTGTTAGGACAAGGATTTCAGGGCAGTAGTTTGACTTTGGAAATTCACTAATAATTTTTCAGTGAAAAAATTATGAAATTTGAATATGTTATAATTTTATGTGTCTATTTTCAATAGGAAAAAGAATTGCAGTAATTGGTTAAGTATTTATTGAGTTGTTAGCAAAAGATCAGTATATGCCAGAATAAGATTTGTAGGCAGAATGCAGGCAGCAAGACTGGTTGTAACACTAAGTTTAAATTAATACCATAAATTGTATAGCAGTGGTATTATTGTGAATTTTGGATATGTTAGAACATGATATGTTAAGTTAAATTAGGAACAAGAATTGAAGCAATTGGATAATTATAGAGAGAGATATGAGTAATGGAACAAAGGCTGTCAATAAAGAATTTTGCATAGAAAAACCCTAGTAACTTGAAAATTTGAGGAATTTTCTTTAATATAAGTATAAGTAATGTAATTTTATGTTAAATAGTATCTAAATAGAAATTAATTGGATATGTAGAGTCAGGAATGAATAAGAGACGTGATGGGTACCATAAGAGATAAGGCAAAGAATCAAGGATAAAGGAAAAAGGAAAATGTACAAGTCATAAGCTAAGGTGAGTAATGTATATATCATTATGCACACCCATGTTTTGATTTGTTGACCCAATGAGCATGTTTCCTTCTTGATTAAATGCTACTTTGTATTTGTTGTTCATTCTTTGATCTTCCTAAAGATTAAAATCATCCATATTGATTGATTGTAATTGATATTGAAATACCTATTGTTCTTGTTTGATCATGTACCCAAATGTTTCCAAAAGTATGCACACCAAATGTTTAGCCATATTCCATGATGTTTATTATTGATAGCTACCCTTGTATCAAGTAAAGAAACTGATACATGATTAATTAAATATATTGACATTGATTGACAAGTAAGCCCATGTGTATCGATCGAAAGTCATTGTACCGTAATGTTCCTAATGAATACTTGATATTATTATTGATTTACATTGGTCTATTTTACATGTGGATTTGACAGAGCTACCTCTCCGACGGGTTAGTGGGTATATACCGTCGGCAATGTGCACATTGATTTTACATGATACCCTAACTGTGAAGAGTTAACTGTCCTAGCCATAGGGCCTGATCAACCTTATGTACATGATATGAGATTGACATGAGATGTAATATCGTAATGTTCCTAATGAATACTTGATATTATTATTAATTTCCATTGTCCTATTTTAGATGTGGATTTGATAGAATTGTCTCTCCGACGGGGTAATGGGTACATACTGTCAGCAATGTGCACATTGATTTTACATGATACCCTAGCTGGGAAGGTTAACTGTCCTAGCCATAGGGCCTGATCAGCCTTATGTACATGATATGAGATCGACATGAGATTGAAATGGGATTATACGTGTTCATGGCCCTTTATCTGTCTTATCTACATGATATGAGTATTGTTTATCTATTCAATGATTCCAAGCTATATCTTATTGCTTACCACTGATGGCCATTCTTTCATCGATTTAATTGTTACCTGTTCCAAACTTGCAAAGATATTTGGTGTGCAAATTAATTAACCTTGACATGTAAATTGAATATACTGATATTCTTCATTGTAATTATTGGTACTTGGCTACCATTGACAACTTTTGTTATTATATGTTTATGTCACATGTTTAATGATGTATACATGCTCAAAGTATTTTATACTCACCAAATAGTAGTTTATAATTTTTACAGGGATGAGATAAAGGAAGATGATTCCAAGTCAATTTCTTTTCTGACTTGGGATGTCAAGTACATCGAGGTAGAATTTTATTCTCTAAAGGTCATGAGAGTCAGTTCTTAAAGTTCCATGGTACTGTGTATAATTAGATGATTTAGTACTATAAGTGATATATGAACATTGAAATAACTAATATTTCAATGGCATTCAAAATGTAATGTGTAATACATAATGATTGATAATGTCAATGAAAATAAAGTGATAAAGACATTAATACTAAAAATGCTAAAATGGAATTTACATATTTTACAAGAGATTTTAGAAGTGCCATATATGCATATGTAAACTGTAAAGTTGGGGGGGGGGGGGGGGGGGGGGGGGTTAAGGATTAAAAATTATTGGGAGTGTAAAAAAAAATAATTTTAATGCAGACTATGTAATTTTTGAAAAACCCGGTTTTAGGTCGGGAATAAGGTTAAAATTACAAAGGAAACTCTGGCAAAATTTATATAAAATTTATAAATAATAAATGGGATTTAAGCATTGATAGATGAGCTAATATTGATTGAATGATTGATAAATGGATTGTTCATGGGTTCTATGGGTTTCTAGTGACCTTAGGTCTACCCGTACTCTAGGATCGTCACGGCCCAAAAGTGGGTCGTGACAATATGTCATACCTAAGGTTCAGAATCATATTAGAGGTTCAAATGTTGTCTTATATACGTATATCACAAATGAATTTCATAATACAGAGGTCAGAATATATACAAATAATCAAAAGTCATATATATATATATATATATATTATAAGCTGAATAAAAAATCGAATATCCGAATACAAAGTTCAGAAATCAGAAGTTAGAAATGTCTACAAGAAATGACACATCACAAATACATATATATATATGTCATATACATATTAGAAGCTGAATAAAAAATCAGATATCAGAATACATAGTTTAGAAATAAGAAGTTAGAAGTGCCTATATATATATATATATATAGGGTAAGCAATATAAATGTCAGAACAATAGAAACAATACAGGAGTCTAACGACATCTATAACAGAATGTCATGACCCATTTTCAGATCGCGATGGTCCTAGGATGCAGGAGATGCCAATGGCGACCAGCACCCGTAGAACCTAATATCACGTGCATAATCTATAACCATCAATTAATTATTCATTTTACTTAATTACCATTCATTCTGTCATTCTGCAATTCTTTCTGTAATCTAGTGCAGTTGGCTATAATAATCATTATCAAATATCATATTAGCATTATATACCATAAAATATCATCACATACATATACATGTTCATCTCCTAACTAACCCATACATACCCCATGGAGCAGCTAGAACATGAATACCAAAATTACAGAATTTAGAATAATTACATAGATGACAAAAGAAGGCAGAAATCCACAGAGAGTCTGAACTTGGGATTCTGCTACCTACTCAGCACCTGAAATGGATAAACAGAGAAATGGGTGAGTATATAAGATACTCAGTAAATCTATATGCATCGCCAATAAATATAATTGGGTAACAGATGGAACAATGATATCAATAGGTCAATATGAACAGTTTACAGAATCAATAACAGATGGTGACAGAATAGTCAATAAGCATAGGTCAATATGAACAGTTTACAGGATCAATAACAGATGGTGACAGAATAGTCAATAAGTATAGGTTTGGTATAATATAGAAAGACAGATAAAGGGTCAGTACAATATGGACTATATGTAAACATACAGTCTCCAGTAATATCAGTATCAATAAGCATAAGACTGATCAGGTCTTATGGCTAGGACCATAACCCTTCCCAGTTAGGGCATCAGTAATACAATGTGCACATTGTCGACAGTATATACCCACTACCCTGTCGGAGCGGCAGCTCTATCAAGCCATATTAGGGACAATATAAGAATGAAACATATCAATAGACACCATTATACAACAATGGTATCATCCAAGGCAATAAGCTCAATATCATTCAAATCAAATAGTAATTGAATCAATGGCATTGCAATATACAGTATACAATCAATCATAATCGGTTTGGTAAACAACAAAGGTATGAAACAAAGGTTGGTTAGACAAAGAAAATCAGTAGGCCAATTGGCATGCCAATGTCGCTGGCGACGATGGCATTCAAATGGTAGGCCTATGGAAGAAAAATGCAATAGGCCAATGGCAAAATAACTAGGCATTTTGTCAAACACTTGGTGGGCAACATGGAATGGGCAAATTGGCTAGGTTTTGGTGCAAAGTTATCAAAGCCCATTCAATCAACAATCAAGCCACATTGTCAACAACACAATAAACAACAAATATACAATTGAAAACAATATTAAATGGATCAAAATGGCTATGAAATACAAAGAAAAAACAAAACAAAAATTCAAAGGTGAATAGTAGTGTATGGTTCTGCCAAAATGAAGCTTTTTCATATGGTTTCCAATTTCAATTCTAAGGCATTACACATGTTAAATGATGCATATAGCACTCACCAAATGCTTCCAATATCTTAGGAAAATTGATTTCTACTAACTTTCTTCAAAGGAGGCAATATAGGCAACTTGTGTAATCTTTGTGTTCTACACCAAAATAACCACAAAATCATTATCCATTAGCCTCCAATTAATATATTCTAAGCTTAATTAACATTAACTAACACTAATTTAAATATCTAAAGTAAGCAACTTCCATTAGGGTTTGGATTTTAGGGATTTATATTCAAATGCATCAATTGATGCAATCTAACTTAAAACCCATCTAATTCAATGTCTATAACACTTAATTAACTTAAATAATCAAAGAAATCACCAAGTTACCTCTTAGGGATGATGTAACCAAAATCTCCCTCCTAGAAATCCTTGGTTTCCTTTGTGATTTCAAGGAAGAAATGGTTGGAGAATGAAAGAACCAAGCTTAAATTCAAGTTTTCTTTGATTTTTCTTATTGAATTTGGTTGGAAAATTGAAGAAGAATGGAGGAAGAAGGAAAGGGAATAGTTCGACCAAAAGAATAAGGAAGAAGAAGATTGAGAAATTTTTCTAAGGCATTGCTTTTATATAAAAATAAAATGGCAAATTCCATTTTGGTTCTTAAACTTTTAAGTAATTGTACTTTGACCCCAACTTCTCTGTAATTTATTCTGACAATTCTATTAAGAATTGAATTTCAAAGTGAGGAATCAAAAGACTTATTTTAATTTATACTTACTTATAAAAATAGTTTCAGAGTCATTCTGAAATCCATACAGACTAATTTTCACTATTCCCCTCGAAATTCCATTTATTTACAGTTTTGCCATCAATAACTTTTTCAGTGCTCCTAAATGTTTTTCACCTCTTTCTTTTTACCAAAATTATACATGCATTTATGTGATCTTTTACCCTCTGGTCAGAATCATAAATTCATCTATTGACCGGACAACTAATTTCTCGGCAGTGTTCCCAACACTGCTGATTTTTGAAAAAGTATTTCATTCGCTTTCTAACCGTGTCTCTAAAATTATTTTCCACTATTTCAATGCCTTTAAACCATATACTGAGAATTAAATCATACATATAAGTTATGATTTCCTAGGGTATTACATTCAACCCCCCTTCAAATAAATTCGTCATCGAATTTAAATAAAATATATACCTCATAGCTGGAACAGGAATGGGTATTTGTCGTTCATCTCCTTCTCACTCTCCCAAGTGTACTCCTCCATCGACTAGTTTCTCTAGAGCACTTTTACCATGGGAATCTCCTTATTCCGCAACTGTCTGACTTGTCGGTCAATTATCTCTACTGGAAGCTGCTCATATGACAAGTTCTCATTCAGTCACGCATCTTGTACCTCCAATACGTGCGATGGATCCGCCATATATTTTCGCAGCATCAAGATATGGAAAACTGGATGAACATGGCTCATATTAGGTGGAAGAGCCAGTCTATAAGCCACATTGCCAATCTTTTCCAGAATCTTAAATGGACCTATAAACCTTGGTGACAGCTTTCCCTTCTTCCCAAATCTCATAATACCCCTCATCGGTGAGATCTTAAGGAAGACATGGTCACCAACTGCAAAGTGAACATCTTTCCTCTTCGGGTCAGTGTAGCTCTTCTGCCTACTGAAAGCAGTCTTCATCAGATCTCTAATCATAAGCACCTTTTCCACCGTTTCTTTGATCAACTCTGGCCCCTCTAGCTGCTTCTCCCTTGGCTCCACCCAACACACTGGAGATCTACACTTCCTACCATATAGTGTTTCAAATGGAGCCATACCAAAAGAAGAGTGATGACTGTTGTTGTATGAGAATTCAATCAACAACAGATATTGATCCCAATTACATTTGAAATCCAGAACACACAATCGAAGCATATCTTCCAAAGTTTGGATTGTCCTCTCTGATTGCCCATCAGTCTGCGGATGGAAAGCAATACTAAATCGTAACTGAGTACCTATAGCCTCCTGAAATTTTTGCCAATACTGGGAGGTGAACTGTGTACCTCTATCTGAGATGATCATCAACGAAACTCCATGAAGTCGCACAATCTTATCCACATATAACTGTGTATACTAAGCTGCAGTGTAGCTGGTCTTAACCTCCAGAAAATGAGTAGATTTCGTCAATCGGTCTACAATCACCCATATGGAGTCATTCCCCCTCATAGTCCTTGGTAGACCCACTTCCACTCTGGCAACTCAATCTCCTAAAGCAATCCTGATGGCTTCTGATGCATAAACTTAACTTGTTGATAGGCTAAGCATTTAGACACAAACTGAGCTACATCTCTCTTCATACTAGGCCACCAATACACATCCTTCAGATCATGGTACATCTTGGTAATTCCTAGATGTACACTGTATGTTGAGTAGTGAGCCTCTCTCATAATCCAATCCCATAGCCCATCTATGTTAGGTACACATATACGTTTCCCACACTTCAGTACACCATCCTCCACTGAAAACTCTGTCATTTTGCCGTTCTGTACCTCTCCCTTAAGCTTCAGTAAATATGGATCCCTATCTCGAGCCACTTTAATATCATCAAGCAATAGTGACTTTACTCAAAATTGGGCTATCAGAGCCTGGTTACGATCCTGGGATCCTAAATCCAACTCCACACCTATATCTGCTAAATCCCTCATCTCTCAAATCAAGGGTCTCCTGCCAACTATGATATGAGCTAAACTGCCTATAGACTTCCGACTCAGTGCATCTGCCACTACATTGGCTTTACCCGGGTGATAAAGGATTTCACAATCATAATCCTTAAGCAATTCCACCCATCTGCATTGCCGAAGATTCGGATCCTTCTGCTGCAATATATAATGTAAACTCTTATGATCAATATATATCTCATATTTAGACCCATACAAATAATGCCTTCAAATCTTTAATGCAAATACCACAGCTGCCATCTCCAGATAATGTGTCAGATAATTCGCTTCATGCTTCTTTAATTGCCGAGAAGCATAAGCAATTACTCTCCGATTCTGCATCAATATACACCCTAATCCGACTCGTGAAGAATCACAATACACAGTAAATTTCTCTCCCTCTGTTGGCAATGCTAACACTGGAGCAATTGTGAGGCAAGACTTTAAAGTTTGGAAACTGCGCTCACACTCATTAGTCCACAGATAACGCTCCTGTTTCCATATCAGCTTAGTCAATGGAGTTGCAATTCTGGAGAAATCTTTCACAAACCTCCTTTAATACCTTGCCATACCCAAAAAACTATGGACTTCAGAAACACTGGTAGGCTGAGGCCAATTTGCAACTGCTTCAATTGTCTGAGGATCCACTTTAATACCATCCTTACAAATCACATGCCTTAGAAAACACACTTCGGTTAGCTAGAACTGGCATTTAGATAACTTAGCATATAGCTGATTCTCCCGAAGTGTCTTTAATACAATCCTCAAGTGCTCTGTATGATCCTCCTCACTCCTGGAGTAGATAAGAATGTCATCAATAAATACTATGACAAACTTATCCAAAAATGGCCTAAACACCTTGTTCATCAGATCCATAAATGCAGCCGGTACATTAGTTAACCTGAATGGCAACACCAGAAGCTCATAATACCCATATCGGGTCCTAAAAGCAGTCTTAGGTACATCACGCTTCTTAATCTTCAACCGGTGATACCCAAACCTCAGATCAATCTTCAAAAAATGGCTGGCACCCTGCAGCTGATCAAATAGGTCATTTATACGTGGCAACAGATACTTGTTCTTCACTGTCACCTCGTTCAGTTGTCTATAATCTATACACATTCTCAAGGAGCCATCCTTTTTCTTTATAAACAATACCGGAGCACCCTAAGGAGAACAACTTGGTCTAATGAATCCCCTATCCAATAACTCCTATAACTGCACTTTTAGTTCTTTCAATTTTGCTGGTGCCATTTTATAAGGAGGAATAGATATAGGATCGGTGTCTGCATGCACCTCTATCTTAAACTCAATCTCCCTATCTGGAGGCAATCCTGGCAACTCCTCGGGAAACATATCAGGAAACTCCTGAACCACCGGTATCTGATCAAGCTCTATAAAAAACTTCTGCACATCTATCACATGAGCCAAATAAGCTGAATAACCTTTCCTTATCATCCTCCTAGCCTGGATAACAGAAACCAGAATAACTCTGAACACTCGTATGTCACCTTGAAACTCAAACTCTGGCTGCCCCTTAGGCTGAAACTTGACCTTCTTCTGATAACAATCAATGATTGTCCGATGTCTCGTAAGCCAATCTATACCCAAAATCACATCTAGCTCTAACACAGGCAATTTTATCAAATCAACACGCAATATGTTATCATCAATTTCAATCACATAGTCAGGATAGTAATAGTCCACATTAATACTCTCACCCATCGGGGTAGCAATCATTAAAGGCACATGTAATAATTTCCTTTCCTTATTCAATTTATGTGCAAAGTGAGGTGACACAAAGGAATGAGTAGCGCTAGAATCAAATAAGGCATCTGCAATCTTATTATGAATCAGAATAGTACCTGTGACCACGTTATCTGATCTATGTGCCTTCTGGGTATTGATTGCAAATACTCTACCCTGACCCCTGCCCGCTAGGGCCCGACTACTACTGGAGCCTATCCTCATCTGCCTCTACCTCTACTTGAAGTCTTTTTGGCCATATTCTGACTCATCTGTACCATCAGCTGAGAAACCGTAGCAGATGGCTGTTGTTCACCCCTCAAAGGACATCTGCTAACATAGTGACCATGTTTCCCACATCTCAGGCAGACACCAGACTAACACCAACACTCCCCTCCATACCTCCGTCCACAGAAACCACAAATAGGTACACTAGGGGTCTGTACAACAGATTTGGAGGAACCCTGTGAGTAAGCAGGTGTTGATTGTACCACTGGTGGTCCCCTACTCTGAACCCTCTTCCTTTGACTACCTGATAAAGGTCTCTGATCAAACCGAGGCACGGGCTCTGCCTGTCTAGGCTGGAAGCTGCTCTCCCCCCTCCTTCTTTGAGCTCCGAGACCCCTATTTCTCTTCTGATCCCTTTTAGCCCTTTATGTCTTATACTTTTCTTCCATTTGTGTAGCCTTATCAATAACAGTCGTTAGAAAAGTGAATTCTGTAGCCAATAATGCATTATGAAGTGCAGCATGTGGACCCCTCCTAAACCTGTTGATCAGATCCGCCTCAGTAGGAACAATATGAGTAGCATACCTACTCAGCCTGATGAACTCTTCTATATATTCCTCCACTGATCTGTCTCCCTACTCTAACTACTCAAATTGAATAAAGTTTCGGGTCTTCACCCCTTTAGTAATGAACTCATCTATCAGACCCTATCGAAACTTAGCCCATGAGGGTGGATGCTCACCATACAGCCTGGGCTCCATCCTACGAGAAAACCAGGTCCGAGCTTTCCCCTTTAACAATAATCCAACCAGCTCTACTGCTCTAAGCTCAGAACAAGGTGGTCTCCTAACTACTTTCTCAACCTCCTCCAAAAAATCTACTGGATCATTGCCTCTGTCGCCCCTAAACTCTGGTGAGTTTACCTTCAGAAAGCTAAACATGGACACTCCACCCTCCTCAATAACTTTACAACCTTCCTGTACAGTAGGCTCCCCAGGAACTCCTACTGGTTGCACAGGAGCCTGTGCAACCAGTACTGCCTCTGGTACCATAGGTGGGGGCACCGCTGCTGGAATTGGTGGTGGCGGTACATTCTAACGTTCCTGCCTCAAATCATCCAATTCCCTGTGCAACTCCATCATCCCCCTCATCATCTCTACTCTCCAGGGATCATCGCCCCTCTGTATCCTCTGTAGTCTGTCATAATCTGGACAGACGCTTTGAAACTGAGAACTCTCTGACCAAAGACTCATTGGAGGCTACCTCTGCCTCCCGAGTATCTCTGTCCCTATCGTTGAACATCTCTGTAATCTATTGGGAAAACAGGAAACGTACTCAGTATATCACAAAAACACAGAATACTAACACATATCAGACGAATACAACAAAAAATGACACATGAATCCCTATGCTTTGTGGTTTACTTAATTCTACCCTTTCTGTACTTAATCACTATTCCTCTGTAATTTAGGTACTATTAATCTATAATCTAAAACTCCAATGTCTGTAATCTAGAGCTCTGATACCACCTCTGTCACAACCCATTTTTAGATCGCGACGGTCCTAGGATGCAGGAGATGCCAATGGCGACCGGCACCTATAGAACCCAGTATCACATACATAATCTATAACCATCAATTTATTATTCATTTTACTTAATTACCATTCATTCTGTCATTCTGCAATTCTATCTGTAATCTAGTGAAGTTGGCTGTAATAATCATCATCACATATCATATTAGCATTATATACCATAAAATAGCATCATATACTTATACATGTTCATCTCCTAACTAACCCATAATACCCCATGGAGTAGCTAGAATATGAATATCAAAATTATAGAATTCAGAATAATTACATAGATGACAAAAGACGGAAGAAATCCACAGAGAGTCTGAACTTAGGATTTTGCTGCCTACTCAGCACCTGAAATGGGTAAACAGAGAAATGAGTGAGTATATAAGATACTTAATGAATCTATATGCATCGCCAATAAATATAATTGGGTAATATATGGAACAATGATATCAATAGGTCAATATGAACAGTTCACAGAATCAATAACAGATGGTGACAGAATAGTTAATAAGCATATCATAGGTTCGGTATAATATAGAAAGACAGATAAAGGGCTAGTACAGTATGGACTATATGTAAACATACAGTCTCCAGTAATATCAGTATCAGTAAGCATAAGACTGACCAGGTCTTATAGCCAGGACCATAACTCTTCCCAGCTAGGGCATCAGTAATACAACGTGCACATTGTTGATAGTATATACCCACTACCCTGTCAGAGCGGCAGCTCTGTCAAGCCATATTAGGGTCAATATAAGAATGAAACATATCAATAGACACCATTATGCAACAATGGTATCATCTAAAGCAATAAGCTCAATATCATTCAAATCAAGTAGCAATTGAATCAATGGCATGGGAATATACAGTATACAATCAATGATAATCGGTTTGGTAAACAACAAAGATATGGAACAAAAGTTGGTTAGACAAAGGAAATTGATAGGCCAATTGGCATGCCAATGTCGTTGGCGACGATGGCATTCAAATGGTAGGACTATGGAAGAAAAATGCAATAGACCAATGGCAAAATAACTAGGCATTTTGTCAAACACTTGGTGGGCAACATTGAATAGGCAAATTGCCTAGGTTTTGGTACAAGGTTATCAAAGCCCATTCCATCAACAATAGGTGACCCACAAACTCTATAGTCATCCTATCAGGAACTCTCAAAATATGTGCTTTATCTTCCACTTGTTCCAAAAATTCAGTAGGGTCTACTTCACCCTTATACTCTGTTGGTTTAAGCTTAAAAAATTTCTCAATAGATACTTTCTCAACTTGCGGAATCAAAGGTGGTTGAGAAGGAATAACCAAAGGAGCTACCAGAGCTGCAGGTGGTGGCGGAGCCGGAGCCACATGTATCGGAGGAGTATGTTGCCTCTGTTGGGCAATATACTCAGCTATCATCTCATAATTACGCTAAAACCATTAAAATCTCTGAGGCATATCCAATGGAGGTGATAAGAATTTCCATTAGTAATTCTCTTTGGATTGTTTGGCATAAAATAATTTGTATTTTTTAGAGATAAATATTAAAAATTTGTCATTAAAAAATATTTCTAAGAATTAATTTTTTTATTATTTAGTTACAATATGAAAAAAATTTCAATTTATAAAACTAAATATGTCATTTATAAAAATCACATCTTATAATTCTATTACTAAATATAAAAATCACATCTTTCTGTCACGACCCGTTTCCGGACCGCGATGGTCCTAGGATGTAGGAGATGCCAATGGCAACGAGCACCCGTAGAACCCAGTATTATATGCAATATCTATACCATCAATTAATTATTTAATTTACTTAGTTACTATTCATTCTGCAATTCTGTAAACTGTCTAAAAATTTTGCTGTTCGCTCTAACATTGATCATCATATATCATATCATAGATCATATACCATAAAGCATCATCACATATACATATACATGTTCATATCCTAACTAACCCATACATACCCCATGAAGTAGCTAGAACATGAATATCAAAATACAGTATTCAGAATAATTACATCAATAGCAAAAGACAACAGGAATTCCAGAGAGTCTGAAATGAGGATTCTGCTATCTACTCAGCACCTAAAATGGTAAATAATAAAAAGGGGTGAGTTTATAAGATACTCAGTAAATCTATATGCATCACCAATAAATATGGTTTGGATTAATCTCAAATGGTACAATAATGATAGTCGGTTAATATAATCAGATTACATAATCAATATCAGAAAATAACAGAATGGTCAATAGTCATATCAAAGGAAAAGGTGTAATATGGAAAGACAGACAAAGGGCCAGAATAGTATGGACTATATGTAAACATATAGTCTATAGTAATATCAGTATCAGTAAGCATAAGACTGATCATGTCTTATGGCTAGGACTATAACCCTTTCCGCTAGGACCATAACATCAGTAATCAATGTGCACATTGTCGACAGTATGTACCCACTACCTTGTCGGAGCGACAGCTCTATCAAGCCATATTAGGGTCAATATAAGAATAAAATATATCAATAGATACCATTATGCAACAGTGATATCACCAATATCAATAATCACAATATCAATCAATTCAAGTGACAATTTAATCAAAGGAATATCAATAAGCAATAAGTAAGCAATAGAAATTGGTTTGGTAAACAACAAAGGTATGGATCAAAGATAGGTTATACATTGGCAAATGGAAGGAATAATAGGTATGTCAATGTCGCTGGCGACAATGGCATTCAAATTGGTAGGCCTATAGATGAAGGAATGATAGGCCAATGGCAAAACAACTAGGCATTTTATCAAACATATGGTGGGCAAGGTTGAATGGGCAATTTGTTTAGGTTTTGTTGCAAAGTTAACAATGCCCATTCAATAAACTACAAAGCCACATTGTTAACAATACAATAGGCAACAAATATACAATAGTAAACAATATTAAATGGATCAAAATGGCTAAGGAATACAAAGGAAAAACAAAGCAAAATCAAGGAAGTGAGCAAAATGAGGGTTTCACACAAGGGTTTCAATTTTAATTTAAATGAAATAAACATGTTAAATGATGCATATAGAACTCACCAAAAGCTTCCAATTGCTTAGGAAAATTCAATTCCACCAATTTTTTTTCAAAGGAGGCAATATAGGCAACTATGTGTAACTTGATTTTCTACAACAAAACAACCACCAATTAATCATCCATTAGCCTCCAATTAACATATTCTAAGCTCAAATATCATAAACTAACACTAATTCAAATAGCTAAAGCAAACAACTTCCATCAGGGTTTGGAAATTAGGAATTTCTATCCAAATGCATCAATTAATGCAATCTAACCTAAAACCCATCAAATTCAACCTCTACATCATCTAAATACACTATAAAATCAAACAAAACAATTGATTACCTCTAATGGAGCTTCTGACCGAAATTTCTTATTCAAAATTCCTTGATTTCTTTATGATTTCAAGGAAGAAATGAGTTGAAAATGGAAGAACCAAGCTAAACCTTAAGTTTTCTTAAGAAATTTTAGTTGGAAATTGAAGTAGAAATGGAGAAAGAATGGTGATGGTGGTTCGGCCAAAGGGTGGAGAAGGAAGAAGATGATCAACAAATGGCTAAGGCATGCTTTTTTATAAAATCATAAATGGCAAATTCTATTTTGGTCTTTAAACTTCCAAGTAAATTATATTTTGACCCCAACTTCTCTGTAATTTATTCTGACAATTCTGTTATGAATTGGATTTCAAAGTGGGGAATCAAAAGGCTTATTTTTATTTATACTTATTTATAAAAATAGTTTCATAGTAATTCTGAAATCCAGACGGACTAATTTCTACTATTCCCCTCGAAGTTTTATTTATTTACGGTTTTGCCATTACTTACTTTTTCAGTGTTCCTAAATATTTTTCACCTCTTTCTTTTTACCATAATTACATATGCATTTATGTGATCTTTTAACCCTTAATTAGAATCAAAAATTCAATTGTTGTTTGGGCTGCTATTTTCTCGACAGTGTTCCCGACATCGACGATTTCTGAAAAAATAATTTATTTGCATTCTAACTGTCTCTAAAATTATTTCTCATCATTTCAATACCTTTAAACCAAATAATAAGAATTAGATCATGCATATAAGATATGACTTTCTAGGGTATTACAATTTCAAAATAAATTTGAGTCATTTCGGGCTACATTCGGTGATCCGAATGTAAATCGGGCCCACAGGCGGTCGCTAGCCCATTTGCGGTGAGTTGTTGGACCCGTGTGTGCCCAAATTTAATTTAATTTGTTTTCTCAGTTAAGAAGAGTTTAGAAACATTTTTAAAAAGTTTCGGGTCATTTTGGACAGTTCGGAAGCAAGAATGGGTGCGCTGGGAATTGATAGGCCCATTTGCAGCAAGCCATTAGGCTCGTGCGTCAACCATTGTCTTGTGGCTTCTTGTCACAACCATATGACTAGTTTCAAGGCCGTATGGCCCAAGGAAAGGCCATATGGACCTTTTGTCGGTCGACAAGCTATGGGCCCATTCATGCACGCTGCTTGTCACGACCCGTTTTCGGATCGCGATGATCCTAGGATGCGGGAGATGCCAATGGCGACCGGCACCCGTAGAACCCAGTATCACATGCACAATCTATAAACATCAATATATTATCCATTTTAGTTAGTTACCATCCATTTTGTTATTCTACAATTCATTCTATAAATTACTGCAATTGGTTGTGATAATAAATACATCATATCATATAATCATATATATATATATATATATATATATATATATA
>CANXYC010433000.1:0-19942 GCA_948193065.1 Aleurites moluccanus | reverse complement strand
GCTATTATAGTATTTCTTCCTGCACTCTGGATTCACTGAGTATATCTTTATACTCACTCCCTTTAGTGGTTGTTATTTCAGGTTAGCGGTGAGGCGCGTGCTCCATTGGCTTTCTTCTTCGCCTTGGAAGCTAGTTTTTGTGTAAACTCCAATTCCAAAGTTTATGTAAATAAAGTATATAGATAGCGGTCCATGGCACTGTAATTAGTTAGCATGTATATTATTTATGTTTGTTGCATTGTGGCTAGTATATGAGAATGTTTTGAGTATAAGTTAGTATATATATATACATATATATATATAGTTGTTCATATTTGATATGGTGTTATATATTGATTAATTGATGAGATTGTGTTTCTGTGAAGATCCAGAGGGATCTGTTTATTGGAGATGATTGAGGTTGGTTATAGAAGTGTTTTTATTTGGGCACTAGCAGCAGGGCATGCTCCTTAAATAAAGGAGATGCTGCCCGATTTTTTTTTTTTTATTTCATTAAATTATCTAATCTGTTTTTTGTTTAATAGTTTTTGCATGCCATTTTAGTATGAAATTTTGGGTTCTTCGCGGTACTGGTAGCATTGGCAACACCCGTACCCTAGGACCGTCATGGCTCCCAAGTTGGGCTGTGACAAGCAATATATATGAGATTCATAAGATAGGATCATAGTATAAACAATGAGTTTGGAACATGATTGAATAATGTAGGTTCAATTAAAGAAAGATGTATATATGTTACTCACCTTGGAAACAAAAGGCAAAAATGGAACTCCTTCCTTATTCAACACAAACAATAAGAGTGATTATATGGCTCCCCCTCGTCTTTATCTTTTGATTTGGACTTAGAATTTATAACATACAAAGGTTCAATTTAGAGTTCCATTTATGCTAAACTTGCATTAAATAAACTTGGCAAATGAATTCCTTAAAATTTTCTTATTCATTTATGTTTTCTTTAGGTTTTAGTTTCTGGCAGCCCTGCCTCTTTTTGACATATTTTAAGTTTCACTAATCCAATTGTTCTGATTCTTTTTCCTAATGAAACTAAACATATATAAATCTAACATATCCAAAAATTAGGTCATTTTGAGAGCTATTTAATTTATAATGAATTTTCAAATCTTACCCTGCAATTCTGCCAACTATCCTAAAATACTAATCCGGCCGGTTCTATGCTTTCTATTGAAACTCATTCTATACATATCCAAATCCCATTATGCTTTCATATAATTTTAGATAAGATATAAAGGAATAACTTTTGTATTTTGAGGTTGTTCTAATTCAGACAATAAGGGTTTCAGATTTAGAGGACTCAGGGTTGCATAATTCTGAGTCTAGTTCTGAATCCGGTTCTGAGTCAGTAGCACTCAAGACCACATATCTTCTAAGTTACTTAATATTTTGCAAATATTTTTCAAGAATGCTTATTAAAATATAAAGCTACAACTTTTATATTTTGAGTATTTTCATTTGACCACTTTAAGATCACAGAATAGTTGTTTCAAAATTCTGCTTAGCCTTAGGATTTTTACCTTTCCATGAATTTCAGACTTTCTATACCTCCCTTATACTTTCTTAACTTCACTCTAACTTCTATTAATTCATTTACTTAACAATTTCAGCATCTTATACTACTCTCAAAACTCTAATTCAGCTTTCTATTAAATCATTAAAGCAAGAATTTTTATTTGCAAATTAAACAAAGGAAAAGTTAAGGAAGATTAAGGTAGTTACCTTGCTTAATTAGCTTCCTTCAATCTTCTTTGCTTCCCACCTCCAACACTACTACTTTTTCCTTATTTTTCTAACACCAAATTTTCCAAATCCTCTATTTCCATCACTCCACCATGCTAATATGGCAGCCACCTTAATTTAATGAGAGAAATAAGTGTTTTGAAAACTTAAAATTGAAGAAATTTTAGAGGAAAGGAGATCGATAGATTTGACCACCAAAGGAAAGTTTGAGCATAATTTTATTTCTCATATTCTTATATAGAATATCATTTATTTTCTTTAGCCAACAGATGATTAGATAATTAATTAAAAGAAAAGATAATTAAATAAAATTATGACATCAGCATAATGATGTCATAATTCCTTAATTACTTAATTTCATATTTTTATTTATTATTATTATTATTTTTTTTTTTTTTTTTTTTTTTTTTTTTTTTTTTTTTTTTTTGTGGTAGGTATGATGAACAAATGGATGAGCATAATTGATGAAAGAAAAGCTTGGTATTTATCATCTTCAAATGGCTGGCCTTCCTAAGCCTCTTTTGTTAACTTTTTAGTATTTTTAATTATACTTAATTAAGTTAATTAATCACCATTTTACTAATTATTTCATTTATGCCATTTCATTTGTATTTAGTTCATTTTTATTTCATTTTTAGGTACTCTAGACTGGTTCTAATACCTTGAACATATTTTTATTTTGGTTATTATTCTCTTAAGTTGATGTAGGAAAAATAAATTCTCAATTTGAATTTTCCTACTATTTATTAAAAATCTTTGAGTAAATGTTGTTCGGATGATATTTCCTTTGAAAGGTTTTATTTCATTTCATTTGTTCTTCCTCTAATCATTCCCCTTTCATTGGCTAATAAAATTTCCTAGATTACCTTAGGGCTCTATTTGAGGTTTCTCTAATTAAATATAATACATATTTACCTTAATTATTTTTTTTAAATACTACCCGATTTGAGTTTCAAAACTCTTTCTAACAATCGCGTAAATAGAGTATATCGGGTTATTACATTATACATACTCTAGAGGTCCATAGGGTATAATTTGGGAAATTAAATAATTTGTATATATATGTTAACTGATACTGAAATTGAAATGATAACTAACAATAAAATAAATATGGTATGATATATGTTAATAATAAATATATTGATATTGATAATGCTTAAATATACACTGTATCATATTATGAATGGAATGAACATATAAAAGTGTTTTATATGACTGTGTGAACTGTGAAATTTAGGGTATAAGGATGGAAAATTATTGAGAGTGTAAAAATAATTTTTATACAGGCTGTATAATTTTTAAAAGACCCGATTTTAAGTCGGGAATAATATTAAAATTACAAAGAAGATTTTATCAAATTTCTATAAATTTAATAAGTAATAAATGGAATTTGAATATTAATAAATAGGAAAAAAGTAAATAATTGATAAATTGGCATTGTAATTAGATTTTACAAATTTTCGATAACTTTATGTCTACTCATACCCTAAGACCATAACGACCTCTACAGTGAGATGTGACATCTGTGAGGGATAGAATAGCCACTCATTTTTTAAAGGAAGATAATATTTTTATTTATAGTCTTTGTAGCACTGAAACTGAGTAACGACTCCTTTTATCTGGTTTAGTTTATCCATATGGTCTTTCCTAAGATTATGAGTCTAATAAAAAATTTTTCCTATTTTAATGAAATTTAATTTTATGGAATAGAATTTAATATTTTTTAATACTCTAAATATTTAACTTTATAAAAATTATAGAATTTCATAAAATTTTAAACACTCCAAACAAAGGCAAATGTGATAAGACATATACAAGTTAAAACGGAAAGCTATTAAACAAATAAGGGTTTTTGTTTTTTTTTTTTTTTTTAGTGTATGAATAGATATAGTCATTTATACAAGGAACCATTAGCACTAGTGAATGATGCATTAAATTATTTTCTCTAGTTTAATTACACAATAAAGAAAAAAGATTAGCAATTAATTAACATAATTAATTAGTTGTCTCATGCCATAAATTAAAGAAGACAATGCTTGTGATATCATTGACTGTTAATGACAGACTTTAGCTTGTAGAAAGGAAGAATGAAAGAGATTGATGACTAAAGAGAAGAACTAAGCACCCCCATACTTTTCTTCTTCGCTAAGAGCAGCGGTGGCAGAAACGTAATATGCAACACAAAACAGTCCATGAACAAAGCACAAAATGCATCCAATAGAAAGAAAATGATGGTGTGAAAATCCACATGAAGCCCTTGACTTATTATTTGACAATGATCCAATCACCAACATCGACCATCCAACGGCTAATATTATCCTGGTCAATCAATCATCAAAGTGAAAACAGCAACATTACTCAAATAACATTCTACATAAATGGTAAATTCTAATATAAATTTCAAAAACCTTTCAAGATTTGACATAATATATTCTCTTGTATTTTAAAACTCTTTCCTTCATTAAATCCTTTGAAATTTTTTAAGGACTCAATTTTTTTTAAGTATAAGCTTTTTATTACATTTTCAATTTAATAATTTTTTTTTTTATTGATTCACAATGATATTTAAACTTTCAATCTTAAAGCACTAAAAAGTTACTTCATCTATTTCATAATAAATTTTTTATTTTTTTTAATATATCCTAATTTAATTATCTTATTTTCTAATTCAAATTATATTTTATCTTAACATTATAATTATATACCTTCATTAAAAATATATTAAAAAATTTAAAAATTAATTAAGACATATAAAATGTGAAAGAATTAATAAAGTAGAGAGAGATTAAAGTAATAAATAAATTAGAAATATTAAGATAAATTATTTTTTTTAATAATAGTGTATTTTACAATTAAAACGTCTATTGAGAGATGAATGATTTTTTTTTAATTATAATTTTTTACAAAAAATAATATATATATAGTAAAATTGTTAATTTAAAAATCTATAATAAATTTGAAAAATTCCTACTAATATACCTTTTAACTTTTTATTAAGTGCTATTTCTAAAGTTTTATTAAACTTGATTCTTCATTGCACATTAACCGGCTATATAAATTTAAGCTTTAGCATACTTACCAAGTGGACTCAATAAGGGACTAAGAAATTATTTTATATTTAAAAAATAAATAAATAAATAAACTGTACTACATACCAAGAAAAAAAGAAACATGCAACAGAAAGCTGCTTGTTAGGGGAAGCTCTTTGAAGCTCTTCTTGAGAACAAATGCACATGCACCCACCAATCAAATTAGCAAGAACATGAGCCAAACCTAACAATCCTGCTGCAGCTAACCCTAGCTTGAAAGCATCTTCACTTGGGTCTCTACACTCAAATATCCAAAGCCTCAAGTGCTTAACCTGTTAACAAAATTATTAAAGAAAAAGTAAAAAAATCAAATAATGAATCAATCAACTATTCCCAGTTGTTTTCATTGATATTGTAATCATTTCTAGGATCGGTATCAAATTAACAAAAATAAATAAAAATATATATATATAAGGTCAAGAAAATCAAGAATGGATTATAATATAAGAACATTTACATATAAAAACCTTATTTTGAGCAATTTCTGCTTGAATTCCAAGAATACCAGCAACTACGTCAATACCAATAATCAAGAGACATACAATAACACATCCTAATTTAACCATATTCTTGAAAAATAGAACACAAAAACAACAACTCTTTCCCCTCTCTTTCTGTGTGTATATTTCTTGATTCTAAAGATTTAGATGAGAAGAGAAGAGGGATGTGAAGAGAAGTTAAAGAGAGAATATAAAGGAGTAGAAAGTAAAGTAAGCTGAGAAAGAAAGATAGAGAGAGAATGGAAATTATTATTAGCTGGGAAAAATATTAGTAAAAGCTTCTTTTGTCTATACAGTAGAAACTTTTTTTTTTTAATTTATTTTTTATAGTGTCTCTACTTTCTCTTCTTTTCTTTGGATTCCTTTGATAGAGGAGGAAGAAAAGAAGGGTATAAACCAACTCAGAGGAACGTGCATATAGGCATCTATGGCAAGCAACATGGCCCAGTTTAGTGAATCGATGGGAAATTCTTTTGGGATTTTTGACTTCTATTACCAATTGATTGATAATAATCACTAGTTTTTCACCATTTTATTTATTTCTTGTGTAAGGATTGATTGAATGGGCTTTTCTTTTTAATCCATCTTACCATTAATATTTTGCATGAAATAATTTTTTGTTCTGAAGGCTAATAACTTAAATAGCTGTATTCAAAATTAATAGGATTTTTAGAGTTTTTTTTTTTTTTTTTTTTTTCAGAAAATGGAAACATCAATAATATCTTTATATTATTGCATTTAAAAATGATTATATATTAGATATTTATAAGAACAAAAATTTTTAAAAGTTATTTAAACAATACTAATAATATGCTTGGATTAAATGGATTTGAGATTTGAATTTAGATTTGAATTAAATACTCAATAAAATCTCACTTGCCAAAAATTAAATATTTCAAAGCTTTATTTTTATCTTGTTATTTCAAATTTAATAATTAATTAAACAAATGAAATATAAAGCATTACCTTTCTTTTTTATTTATAGTCATCAATATTTAATAAAATTTATAATATTTTATAGTAATCAAACAACTAAAATATATAAATGTATTTAGTTTGAATTTAAAAAAAAAAAAGTAATATTCAGATAAAAACATGATAAAAAAATAAATTGAAATTTAGTTAATAAAATTCATTTTATTAAATATTCAAAATTACATAATAACTTTATATTTTTTATTTTAAAAGATATATAAATAAAATTTTAAAAAAATTATGTATATAATAATATGATATTTGAAATCTAAATCCATGTATCAAAAAATAACGTAATGTTATTTATATTATTTTTTTCCAATAAATTGTTATCAAATATATTTTTATCTCTAACTTAAAATAATATTTTAATCTAATTTTTGTAACATGTGTATTTTTTTTTAACTCGTGATACTTATTTTTATATATATTTTATGAGTTTTATTTTTCAATATAATTTTTTAATATAAATTACAGTAATAATTATAATTTATTCATATAAAAAGCAAAAATCATATAATTAAAAATAAAATCTCAAAATGATTCTCATGGACTTTTTTCTTCCTTCCTGTAATATCTTAAATTTTTATTTATTTATTTAATTATATAATTTGAGATATTAATTGAGAATATAAAGTGAGATTGATATTAATTCTGGATTTTTCTCAATATTTTGTATTAACGAGATTTCATTTTATTATTGTTAATTATGAATTCTGTATTTTTTAAGAGAAAATGATAATATTATAGGTTGTCTGTGGAGGCACAAATGGAGTATTTGAGATTTATCTGAGTTAAGTATATTGTTCGAGTTTCAAGAGGGTTATGTCTTTTCTAGGAAAAACTATGCATGATTTTTGGTAGATTCTCTGCAATCCTTAGGATGAGTTTGTTATTTACTTATGATTTATATTCTGATGATTCTTTCTATTTTTTAGATAATCTAAGATCATCTTATGCTATTTCAGGATTGAGTCATTATTGAGTTCTCTTTTAAGAGTGCAAGTGATACTTTTTAATATATTTTTTTTACTTCTTATTTATTTTTATTAATTATTTATGTGTGTTGCATTATATCTTGTGATTGCATAATACTTATGGTTGCTAAATAAGATTATAATAACAAAATCATATAAGATTATAATTAGAATATGATGATTGGGACGTAATAAGTTATAACTGATGTATAACAGTTTGGAAACTTGTTCGTTACTTGATATTACTATCAATCGGATTAGTGCTGCTTGATTTAGGCCGTGATTTCAAAAATAGATTATGAATTCATAGTCATATAGGAGAATTGATTCTCCAAATTGAGGTTCAGCATAACCTCCTCTTGACTAATCATATCATTGGTTGATTATATGATTGTTTGGCATGATTTATGGCATTTATATGACATTATTATTGTACATTTGATGGCACAGAAATAGTAGCTTGATCAATCCCCAAGAAAACATGGCCATTGTCCCATATAACTTTTCTAAAAAAGAAGCAAAGGCGACTTGGGAACTTGGATCACAACTTGGCTCTCTTTTAATGTTAACTCAAATGTGATTAATAACCAACTCCAACAGCAGAATTCTCTCCCTCAATAAGACCAAAACATAGATTTTCTCTTCCTCTTCATTATCCTTCTATTCTCTGTTCATTAGCTGGGTTGTGATTTTCTTCTATGTGAACATTCTATCTTGGAAAGTTTGGGGTTTCGGCTCTAAGCCTAAACAACTTTAAGTGACCAAATGGGTAATGAAAAGAAAGTGAATTTTCTTCAAAAATAGGTAAATTGCTAAACTAAAAATTCTCACATTTTCTTTGAAATTCAAAATGTTTACCAATATATAAAGATTTTGAGATCAAATAAAAATTAGAAAGACAATGACAATATGATATTTATGAATGAAAAGTTCATATATAACATATATATGTAAAAAAGGGGAAATCAAAATCTTACCTTATTTTATAGGAAAGGCAAACATGAAATAAAAAATAAAAAATAAAAAAAATAAAAAAAAAAACAGATATTCATAAAAGAAAAGTGAAATCAATAAAAAAAAAAAAAATTTAAATCTTACCTTTTAACCAAAATCTTCTACAACACAAACTTGAAATAAAAAAAGTTAATTAAAAAAAATAAAATAGGACTATTGGTATAAATAATCCAAATAGTATCTATATTTACGTATTCAAACATATATTTACAACTTCCTTCGGCATAAATAAAAAATCAAAACTAATTAAAATAGTAATATCTATTGTTATTGCTCTTTTTAATCTCAATCTCTTCACATCCATCGTTTGTGGTATGTGGATAGTTTAAATATTAATAGGATTAGGTTAAATTAAGTTGTCAAAAAGATCGAGTTTGGATCACATTAAAACTTCTTCATTAGAATTATTATGAATTTAAAATAAATAAATAAAAACTATGAAATTTTATTAAGGGTGGAATACATGGAAGAATTTAAAATAAATTTTATTTTTTTATTTTGTATTACTTTTACATTTAACAAATTGTAATTGAGTATAACTTCTACATTTAAAATTTTTTTATCTCTTCATTTTTTTTTTAGAAAATTAAAAAAAAAATTCAATTGTTAATTGTAAAATATCAAATTTTAGTATTCAACAAATTTAATATTTTCTTTTTATTTTCTAAAAATTTGAAGAGAAAATTTATTAAATGTAGAAGTTATATTCAATTAAATATTTTTTAATACAAAATATGATAGAGTATATTATATATGTATATATATCAATTAAAATATTATTTAATACCAAGTATGATAATTTGAAATATTTTGAAATAATTTTTATCATCTATCAAAATATTTTTAAAAATATAAATTAAATAAAAATATAAAAAAGCATAAAATGTGATGTAAAACTATATAATATAAACTATGTTTAATTAATTATTCACTTAACTATATGAAAAAAATAAAAATTTTAAATTTAATTATTTTAAATTGAAATCTTATTTAATAAAAAATATTTAAAAAAAATACTATAACTAATTTTAAAATAATTAAAGGACGATGTGGTTTTTGGGATACACATGAGGGGTAGATTTGAATCATTTTCTTGGAGTCTCCCTAAGAGCTCAATTTTGAAATTATATGCTATCATTAATTTTCATTTTTTTTTTTTTGTGAAAAACTCTCTCTATTTTTCAGGATTATAATTGTTTAAGAAAATATATTATTTAAATTATTGTTTTAATTTTAATTAGTTATTAGTTATAAGAAATTTTATTATTATTATTATTTTAAGGAAAGTATAATTATTTAGTTATAATTTTCAGAAAAAAAATGTTAATTAATTAAATATAGTTTAAATTATTATTAAGTAAATTGTTATAAAATTAAAAATATATATAAATGTATATGTGTGAATGTGTTCGATCTCCTGACTAAAGGAAGTTGGGACAGTATGTTAGGGCCACTCCCATTTCCTCATTTTTATTTTTATTAATTTATAATTAATGTATAAATAATAAAATAGAAATATATTTGTAAGGGGTTGAACCTGGAGCCGCCTTGGGGTAATGCATTAGTTTTAACCATTAGACCACCGCCAATTTTATGAATTATATTTCACTAATTTTTATATATATTATAGATACGTATTAATTTTTTTTATTTTTTTGCTATAAATGCTTGGTTGGACAGCTCTGATTGATTGTCTTTTTTTTTAAGCTAATCAGAGACTACCTGGTTGGCTAGGAGAGAAAGAGAGGGCAGTGACCTCCGATCCGCATGCCTCCGGCTGACAATGGTCGTCACTGCCTCTACCAGTCGGTGACCTCAACAAGCCCATGTTCGGTCGGAACCGATGAAGCAAGACAATGCACGCTCAGTTTAAAGTTCTCTAGTGACTAAAAGTTTCAAGTGAATTTTCTGGCGGTTTTCAGTTGCCATTCTGGAGGATCTTGGCATCAATGGAAAGCTCTTTTCATGGGCTTTCGTTTGACAACAACTTTAAAAGGAATGGTTGATCGGTGAGAGAGAAGATTTCGATTATCGAAACTTTTGGATCCCAATCTGCTCTAACGCCGATGAATAGCGGCGAATAGATGACAGATTTGGGTTTCTGATAGCGAGACGAACGCAATGATATAAAGCTTAACATCTGGGACTGCCGATAACGACGACATATGGCCAGCTGGAAATGACTCCAGCGACTAAGTTCCAGCAGCTTTGTTTTGAAACCTTGACACATTTTTCGACCCTATTTCGAATGAAATTCACGTGAGTAAATCAAAACCATTGTTTTTCATTTTAATGTTAATGTTAATTTTCGGACCGAATTATATTGTAAAATTTTATGTATATTGATTTTGTTTATGATCTTGGGAGACAAATTAGTAAAATCATTACCATCGTAAGTTTCTATAAATTATTTTTTATAAAATGAGACAATTATACTTATATTGCGCTTGTTATCTATATTGGGTCATATTGTTTTAAGTTAATTAATTTAGTGATATTAATACGAAATTAGCCTTTATTTATAACGTATAATTTATTTATCAATTCTTATGAAATTATTAATTTAATTAAATTTTATTGAAAGAGAAATTTATTATATATGACTGTGTGTTTTTATGAAATTATTATATGAATTTTAGAGAAAATAATTAATGGAATAGTTGAGTTGATTATTGATGATGCAGGCTAGAGAGTCAATTGAATTATTGTGATTAATTAAGAGCTATGTGATCTGATTCTCCCTTTATAGAATATCTAGAAAGTCGTTTAGGATACGTAGGCAGTTTTCGGATGCGATCCAATATTTGGGATATAAATGATTATGTATATTGATGTTGGGGACTCAGAAGGGATCTGTAATACCCTAAGAAATGCTACCATAATTGAACAATAGCATACCAGTTATTAGTCTGAGAATACTAAAATAGTTAAGAATAATTTTTGAAATACAGTTAGAATATATTTGTGATACTGTCCAAAAAAATGTCAGTGTTAATTACACTGCCCGGAAAAATACCAATCTGGTTAACAGATGAATTTCTAATTCAGACTAGGAGGTAAAGAATCCTATATTTTTATGTGAATTATTGATGAAAAGAAAGAGGTGAAAAATGTTTAGGAACACTGAAAATTTAAGTAATGGCAAAATCGTAAATAAGTTGAACTTTAGGGGTATAGTGAAAAACCAACTGTGTGTGTTCCATAATGGCTCTAAAAGTGTTTTTATAATAATATACAGATAAAAAGAAATCATTTCAATTCCCACTTTGAAATCTAATTCTCAACAGAATTGTCAGAATAAATTACAGAAGGAAATGGGGTAAAAGTATGATTATTGGAAAGTTTAAGAGCCTAATTATAATTTGTCTATTTTTCTTAATATATAAGCATGCCTTAGAGATATTTTTAGCCATTTTCCTTCTTCCTCTTCAAGCTTGGCCGAATTCCCTCTTCCATTTTCTCCACCAATTTTCTTGAAAAATCCAAAGAAAAACCTAAAGAAAACTTGAATATAACCTTTGAATTCTTGATTTCCAACATTGATTTGCTTGGAAAATCAAAGAAATCCAAGAACCATCACCATATAGATTTCGGGTGGATTCATCAATCAAGGTAAAGAATTAATTTATTTGGTTTAATAGTTGATTTAGATATGTTAGATATTAAATAGAATGGGTTTAGTGTTAATGTGCATTAATTGATGCATTGGGTGAATTTTTCCTAATATGGAAACCCTATTTCAAAGTTGTAAGAGTTGAATGTTTGAATTAGTGTTATTTAATGTTAAATAAGGTTAGATTATGTTAATTGATGGCTAATAGATGGATTATATGTGATTAGTTTGATGTAGAAAGCAAAGAATTGGAAAGTTGTCAATTTTGCCTACTTTGAACACTTTGGTGGTAAAGTGAGTAATTCAAGTGATTTGAAGTACTAGGTGAGTTTAATATGCATCCATTATCATGTCTATTGTATTAAAATGTTGATTGGATACTTGCTCCAAAATGCCAACCTTGGCTGAACCCACCTAAGGCATTTTTCCTTGAAATTTTGTCATGTTTTCCTTTGATTTTCCATGCCATTTTGATCCTTTTGTTTGTGTTTATTATTGGCAAATTGATGTTTATTGTGTTGCCTACATTGTGAGTTGTTTGTTGACTATATGGGCAATGTCAATTTTGCACTATAACTTGGCCAATTTGTCCATTCATTATTATACACCATGTGTTTGACAAAATGCCTAGTTCACTTTGCAATAGGCCTACCATTGTTTCATCCATAGGCCTACCATTTGAATGTCATCGTCACCAGCGACATTGGCATGCCAATTGAGCCAACTCCTTGACTTGATTTGTCTAACTTTTGAATCATTCCAATGTTTATTGCTATTTTTAATATCAATGTTTATTACTACTTCCATTGCTTATCCATTTCTTAATTGTAGCCTCGTTTGATTAAATTCACGAGCTACTGTTATTTGATGAGATCCTTATTGTTTATTGATATTGATTAACTTGTTTCATGATCTTATTGATTCCAATGAGACTTGACAGAGCTACCTCTCCGACGGGGTAGTAGGTACATACCGTCGGCAATATGCATATTGTATAATGATACTCTAGCTGGAAAGGGTTAACAATCCTAGCCATAAGACCTGTTGAATCAATAATCAAATTAAAGAAACTATATCAGATGGACCTGCATCCTAGGATCGTTGTGTTCCGAAATCGAGTTGTGACAGGGTTATTGAGATGATGTTAGTTATTTTGAGTCCTATGGCTATTTAGAAGTGTTTGTTTATTTGTTTTAGCTTGAGAAATGTTTGAATTTTAGGGGAGGTTATGCTGAAATTTTAGTATAATAATTAGAGTTATTTAGGTGTTTCATGCTTCTTCTGAGCCGTCAATTTCAATTTGTTCTAGCAAGAGGGCTAGTTGAGTTGTCATAGCATTGTGAGTGATACTTCCTAATATATTTTTTTTTCTTTTTCATGCATCATGTATATTATTTGAGCATTTTGACATGTGTTTGTACTATATATTACTTGTGGTTGCTAGATGAGATTAAGATGACATAGGACTACTTAAGTTATGATTATGATTATGATTTGATGAGTTATGACTATTGTATAATAGCTTGGGGGCTTGCTCATTGGTCGGCACTACTACCAGTTGAGTTGGTGCTGCTTAGTTTAGTCTAGAGATGATTGTGACTCTATGTTTGGACATAAGAGACAGTATTTTAAATCAAAGAGCCAAGTATGGAGAATTGACTCCCTAGATTAAGGTTTAGCATGATTCTTATGGAATAATTCACATCATTATTCGATTGTGTGATTACTTATTCGTATAACATGTTGCATGAGCATTCTTTATAATAATTAGGTTGCATCGGATTTATATATTGGTTAGTATCACCCATTGCATTAAAACGCTCACCTTTGATCAATTATTTTTCCTTGTTGCTTTTGTTATTTATTTTTGTCAAGTTGTTAAGTTGTAGGATGGATGAACCTCCTCATTGAAGTGTTGATTAAAGTGTTTAGGTATTGAAAAAAATGGTAGAAAGCTAGAGGAAAGGAAGGTGTTTCAAGAAAGGAATCAAAGAAGATCAAGTTTCCATATAAGGTAAATTTCAATTCCTTGAATTCTGTTTAGTTTCCATGAATCATATGATAAAAATAATTAGTATATTGATAAAAATTAATTGAATATATGGTTATATGATTAATTAGACTTAGGGTTTATTAGTTGTAAAATGAAGAAAATGAGAAAGAAATGAGTTGATTCAAGATGAGCTTAGATTACAAAAAAGTATGCTAGAGAGGATTCTGAAATTCTAGGAATGAGTCAAAAGTTGGACCATAAATTTTGTGGACTTTAAGATAGATTCTGGAAAGGTATAAAACATGAAAATTGTAGATTTAGGTCTTAAATATATTTCTCTGAAATAGTTTTGCAAAATTTGAAGTGAGTAAAGAGATATTAACCCCTAAATAGTACTGACTCAAATGGATAGCTCAACAAAAAATGCTACTGTGTTTTATTGATTTGAGGACCTTAAAGTCTGAATTAGGAAAAGTGTTAAACATAAAAAAAAAATATTAATTTATATATATGTTTGGAGTTGCAATCATATTAGTAGGGTCTTCCTAGATAAGTATTGCAAGATAGCAGGGCTTATTTTAGATGACCACCATAAATTGTGTAGTACTTGGATTAATATGAATTTTGGATACGTTGGAATTGAGATGTCTAGTTTAAGTAGGAAAAAAAATTAAAGTAATTGGACATTTTTAGCTTAAGATAACAGTAAATGAATCAAGACTGCCAGTAGTGAATACTAAAGGAAAACCTTATATATAAACCCTAGAATTTGGGGCAAAACGTAAATTGAGTTAATTATTAGAAATTGTAATAAAATTAAATGTTAATATGATATTTAATTGATTGTAGTATAAAAAGAAAATAGAAATGATGATGGAAATGATAAAGATGGACATATGTGCTTATTTGGAGCATTGAAAATCAAGTTGTGGATTTTGAAGGATTTTGTCCAAATTAACAATTGAAGTGAGTTGTAAATATGTTATTATGCATATGTATAACCATGCTTAAAATTACAGACCTCATTTGTATTTATTGAGTTTTGGCAGAATGGTCTAAGTCCTTGCCCTTTTGAATTTTTGGCTTAATAACCCTACCTTTTGGAGCTAAATTCTTTGAATTTTGATTGAGTTTTGAATGCCTATAATCTTATTTGGATTGGATACTTGATGATTGTTGACATGGCCAATTTATTGTTATCTTAATACTTTATCATTGGATTGCCTAAATGTTACACACCAAATATTTTATAAAATATCTCAATAAACCAAACTTTATGCCCACCAAGTATTCGATAAAATGCCTAAATGAAATTTTTACTATATTTCCATTGGTACCTAACCTTGGCCTAATGTCAATAGTTTGATCTTCCATAAGTTCCATTACTTGCTCATGGGTCTATTACTAAACTATTGTTTCATTGAAATACCAAATGGATTGAATTGGATTATTAATTGTTGATTATTGATACCTTTATTTGAGTAATATTAATTTGAATCCCAATGTGTTTAACATGTGCTAACATGACATAACTTCCTTTCTAATCGGTAGTTGTTACATCCACCACTTCATAAGATATGATAATCTTAGGGATTGGGAAGGCGTAAGGCCACCTAAATCCGTAGAATGCCAATTAATAATTTTTTGAATATTTCAGCACAGTTTTCTCTATTTTTCCAACAATTACCCAGGACCAATGTCCCCCTTTTCATTAAATTCTAACAACACAACCTGCATATGAAATACACTTCCAATATTTCCATACTTATACCCTCATTTTCAAAAGAAAATTTCATCCTTAACTCTTTATTAATTTCCAAATCAACATTCATCATGGGTACTCAATAAGCTATACCATTATATAGATTCATGTACTTATATCATTATTAATCAGCCTTTATGTAGCATTTAATATTTACATATATCCAAAATATTAGTTAACCAATGAACAAACCATAGAGCATCTACAAACAAAAAAAAAAAAAAAAAAAAAAAAAAAAAAAAAAAAATTGGAGACAATATGTAGATATGTAGGGTTCGTAGCTGAAAAAGGCGAAGCTGGAACTGCACCTATCTAACGATCCCCAGAAAAATAACAAACCACTAAAAGAATGAGATAAAATCTCATTGAGTAGTATATATGTCACTTCACTTATAAGCAACAATAAAGAGTAATAAATTAATATAGCCATTGGTATTGTATATTAATTTGGATATGCATAAGGTAATCAAGGATCTCAGTTAGGATTACAATGCAATATTTAAGGTAAGGTAATCAACATAATAAGGTATCAATAAGTGGTTTACTTTAATGAAAGATTTATAATCTCTGTATAAAAGCTGAGGCTACAGCTGGTAGCATGCTTATCACTTGTACAGCTAATCAGACTGTATGGCTGAGAACACCCCTCCTGGCTAGGGTTTACTGTAAAAGTCTCACTGTGTACAATGTCTGATGAAATTGTTATCCTACTCCATCAGGTGAGTACACCTGTCATTTATGTAGGATGATTAGGGTTAGGTATATTTTGCTTGCTTTAAGTGTTTAAATGATAGAAATGAGTAATAGATAATGTATATGTGATTGGAAATTGAAAAAGAATTCATTAGGTTATAGTTAAGTTTTGGCCGAATATAGGAAATGAAGTTGGAAGTGTGTTTGTTGATGATAGTTAGTCTTATAGGTTAGATTGTGATTCATTAAGTGTTTATAGATGTAATTGAATTGAATGGCATTGATAAATGGATCAATAGGTTAAAAATTATAAACTTTGGTTAAGTGAAAGTTTATAGATTTAAGGTATTAGAATGATGTATTGTGTATGGCTAAGGTTGAATGTGTTTAAGTATGGAAAAGTATGGCAATGTGTGAGATTAAAAGTATATTTGGAGTAATTAAATATTAGAATGAGAAATTGCCTAAGTATAGCACTTTGTGTTTTTAGTGATTAATGTTTGGTTTCTTGTGTGTATTGATTGTATTTTGATATATTTGTTATGTTTTGTAATGTTTTATAGCTTATCGGAGTGTTATATATGCTTATAGGTGATCCGGCAGTAATTCCCGATAGGAGTGCCGATCGACGAGCCGAGTAGAGCTCGAAGTTATTTTGGAGCCTTTTTGCTTGTTTTGGAGCTTTGGGTGAGTTCTTAGCATAATTTTGCATGATTTGCATGTTTATTATCATTTCATATGTTATATATAATATGTATGCAGTTTCATAGCTAAAAGTGACCAAAGTCCCAATTGGCCTGTAAAAACATCCGTCGCAAATATAAAAACTGACCTGTAATTCAAATGTTCATAAAATGAAAAATAGAACTTAGTAAAGGGGCTTGAAGTGACTAGTAGCACAATATTGTTCATGTTTTAGGGTTTCTACTTACCACTAGCAATTTGTGATTACTTGGGGGTCATGATATGTGGCAAGATACCGCTCATAATCTATTTAAGTTCGAGAGGTTCAATTGGAGAATTGATTATGAATTAAAGAAGTTTAATTCATATAATCCTTGTTGGACAAGGATTACCTTTTATGAAAATTTCCTATTTGGGAAATAGGAATTCCATTTAAGAGTTTCCTAAATTAATTTAAGGAAATAATTAAGGACTTAAGTTGCCATTTAATTAAGAAACCTATTAGGTCACACACATAGAAGTGTTTCAAATTATAATTGAAAGAGGAAATTAAATTATGATTAAATGAGATTTAATTCATATATTTAATTATGGAGTTTTTTTTTGCAATAATTTAATATGATTAAATTAGTTATCTAATTTACTTATTTACATATGATGTATTTAATTAAATTAGGACTATTGGATTGTGTTAATATTAGGATCAATAAGTCCAAGGTCAAAAGAGTGTGTTTGACCTTTCATTAATGGCATTATTGTCATTAGGCTTATTGTTTTAATATAAGCCATTAGATTAAAACCTAATTAATTAAGGGCCATATAAATATGATGAGATCATAATTAAATCAACCCTAAGTCATAAATCATATCCCCTGGCCGAAAATATTAAGAGGAAAATCAAGAAAGAATTCGGCCACCATTCCTTCTCCATCCAAACCGAAAATCCTAATGTTTGCAACTAAGGATTTTTAGCACCTCTTTCCCAAAAGCTTATTGTTTGATCTTCGCGGATTATTAGTCGGGCTTTCCTCATCTTGTGGGAAAAATAGTGGTTTGCTACAACCCTTTCTTGGTGATCAAGTGAAGAAAAGGTTTCCAAATACAAAGTAAAGATCTTGATCTTTTAATTAATCTTCAATTTTAATCAACATAGAGAACTTGATTTGGGATTTTTTTTTGTTTTTCCGTTGTGCCTAATGGCCTAAATCCTAATAAATTTGATAACATTTGGTGTTCAATCTTAACCTATTGACAAATTAAAAATGTGGACATAAACTTAGCTACATTTTCTTTTCATATTAGTCCATCAATAAACATTCTTTAAATCATAATACATCTTGGTGATTCCAGGATATACTCCATAAGAAAATAATGGACTTTTCTTAAAATCCGATCTCATAGTCCTTTAACATTGGGTACACATAACTATTTATCACATTTCAATTTATCATACTCAACTGTGAACTCTAATGCTTTGCTCTTTTGAACATCTTTCTTTAACTTCATAAGATATGGATTCAAATCTTGTATTACTTAAATATCATCAATCAACAATGGCTTAGCCCCGAATTGGCTATCAGAGCCTGGTTACGATCCTGGGACCTCAAATCTAACCCTATACTCATATCAATTAACTCATTCATTTCACGAATCAGTGGTCTTTTAATAATAGAGATGTGAGCTAGACTGCTCATAATCTTTTGACTAAGAGCATCTGCTATTACATTAGCTTTATCCAAATAATAAAGGATTTCACAATCATAATCCTTTAATAGTTCAATTCATCTTCGTTGCTGAAGATTCAAATTCTTCTATTACATATTATACTGCAGATTATTATAATCTACATGAATTTCACACTTTGCATCATACAAATAATATCTTTAAATATTTAATGTAAAAACTATTGCTACCATTTTCAAATCATATATCGGTTAGTTTATCCCATGCTTCTTTAACTATTGAGTAGCACATGCAATCACTCTTATATTTTGCATTAGAACACATCTAAATTCAACTTTGGAAACATCATAGTACACTGTGAATTCATCATCCTCTGAGGACAATGTTAACACTAGACCACTAGTGAGACAAGACTTCAATGTCTGGAGACTATGCTCTCACATCATATGTCCATTGATACTTTTCTTATTTATTGATCAACTTAATCAATCAGAGTTGCAATTTTAGAAAAATATTTTACAAATCTCTTATAGTTATCTACCATTCCAAGAACGCTATAATCTCAGAACATTAATAGGTCGAGGCCAATTAACTATTTGTGAACACTCATTTTTTACACCCCTCGGACTCGCATCGACCCGAACAACATTCCCCGGAACCTAACCCATACCCAGAAGGACCCGGAACGGCCCCGGAGCGCCGACGGGCCACTAATGCCGCCCTCAAGCCTTGGCATTGCCGCCAGAGGGGGGTGGCAGCCTCTGGGAGGCGCCGCCGGCCCCAGTCAAGTCATAGGGTGGCGCCGCCCTATACTGGTGGTGGTGTCGCCCCCTCTCTCCGGCGGCAGCAGCGAACTCCATCCAATTTTTCTCGATTCCCACATCGAAAGTGCACGAGAATTGACCCCTGGAGCTCCTGTTATAAGTAGAGGACCTCCCCCCACCTTCCAAACAACAACAACGAAGAAAAAGCAGCCCGAAACAAGCAAAAGGCAAGGAAAAAAGGCCAAGAAATCGTTTTCATCACTAGATTTTGCCTTTTTTCCTCTCCAAGTGAGATTTTCTTCTTCTTTAGCTCTCTTTCGATTTCAAAGAGTTGCTAATAGGGGCGTATTGAGCCTCTTAGTTGAATTTTTTCCTCGAAGCAAGGTCCCGACTCATCGCCTCGAGGCGCCATCCGATCCAAGGTGGAACTCCGCTCCGGAAGA
>CANXYC010432960.1:0-15355 GCA_948193065.1 Aleurites moluccanus | reverse complement strand
AAATTATTAAGCTATAAAGAGCTTGTTATTATAATGCATGCCATATAGATAGTTATTTTTGGGTTCTTCGTGGTACTGGTCGCTTATGCATCACCCGTACCCTAGGACCGTCATGATTCCCAGGTTGGGTCGTGACAATATGATTATTAAATTCTATTATCGATAGTTTGGACTTTCTAAATAATTTTATAGACAAATTGTTTAAAAATTTAGAAGAGTTGACTCTTAGATAGAGTGAGTTTGATGATTTTTTCCTCAAGAACAAAGGCCATTTAGGTTTTGTTGCTAACTCTCGCTATCACAACGAGTATAAAAAGCTGAAAGAAATCAGAAATAAAAGAAAACCCCTTTGAAGATTTTTAGGAGTAGCTCTCTGTAATTTCACTTCTTAACAGATTGATTAGAGAGAGAGAGCAGACTCACCTTAAATGGTATCAAAGCCAAGTTATAAAGAGAAGGGGGTTTTTGGATTTCTTTGAAGAAATAAAAGGACTTTGGGGGTTAAAATAAAAATAACAATAATTTTGGGCAGTTAAGGACTACCAATAAAGATAAGTTGAAAGTCTGAGGATTTTCGTATTACGTTTTAAATATTAAGAATCACAATGTGCATTAGTCAAAACTTCAAGGGCTACCGGTGAAATTATCTCGGTTTTAAATTATTAGATTGATTTTATATGAGCTGTAACAATAGTAGTTAGTGTTAATAGAGAGAAAATAATTTTTATAAGATATTACACTTATTTTTTATGAGTTGCACGCCTAATTAACGAGGAGAATACTCGAACTCGACACCTCTCCTCAAGAAACTTTATTCCTTATTACCAAGGTAGGCTCTTGGTGGTTCATGATTGAGATTGAGCTATCAAAATAATTAAAGGGTTTTTTTCATATAAAATAATCTAATATACTAAATTTTTTCCGATTTTTAAAAAATATATTAATTTCCCCTGACGAATGTCTCGTTATACTAGTATATCATTCTGTTTAATTTTACCGTTAGTCAACCCTAAAATGGTGAATAAGAATAGTAAAAAAACAAAAATGTCATTATCCTTTTATTTTTAATTAATTACATTCTATTTTATTTTAAAAAATATTTTTTAGTGTTAAAAATTTTATTTTCATATTTTTTTTACAAATATGAAAATAAAAAATAAATAAATAATTTTTTTTATTTTTTATTTTTTTAAAAATAAAATAAAAAATATTTTTATTTTTAAATTTGTCAAAAAAATATGAAAATATATTTTTTAACACTAAAAAAAAATTTTTTAAGTAAAAATATGATGTAATTAATTAAAAATGAAGGATAATGACATTTCTATCTTTTTTACTGTCTTTATTGATTATTTTAAAATTGATTAACTATAAAATTAATTGAAAGAGTCTAATAATATATTATAATATTTATCAAAGGATAATGAATATATTTTTAAAAAAATAAAAAAAAATTAATATATTAAATTATTTTATGAAGAAAAATCGTAATTAAAACTTCATTCAAGAAATAAATTTGTCCATTTTTAAAATAAAATTAGTAAGGGATAAACCATATATTTTGCCTATCAACTACACGAAACACATGTCTTGCACCAAGCCAAAATTAAAAGATTCAATGTATCAACTTGATTGGCTTTGTATGTGACACGCTATATACAAAATTTCTCTCTAAGATAATACTTTTGGACACTTGTTTCAATTTCTCAACTATATAATTCACAAGAAATTTGCCTACCTAACCTATTAATTAAATTTATTGTGAACATGCAACTAAATTCAAGGTCATTTCCAGCTTTTCCGTTTCTTTATTTTACTGGTTTTAGCTTTAATGCAAAATAATGGTAGATAATATTATAATGATTTTCATTCATGCAATCAAAATTAATGTCCTTGTTACAAGAAATTAGTAAAATTAAGAATAGACTCTATAAATCTAATAAATGTATGCTCAATTGATAAATTTATAGAAATAAAAAAATAAAAATTAATTCAGTCGACAAATAAAAAAATAAAATAAGAATTAATTCAGTTGATAAATAAATTTATTTAAAAGATGGAATTATGTTATGTAAGATAGCCAAGCTCCAAAATTTTCTACCATTAAAAAAAATCCTTCAAAATTTCCATTAATTCCAAATTGCAATATATTTTACTTCTGACTATATATTTCATTTCGATTAAGTTTTTTTTAATTAATTGACGAATCGGTTATGATAAGTATAATTTTATCTATTAATTTTAAAATATTTATAATTATTATAAATAAAAATTTAATTATTATAAATAAAAATAATTTCATTACGGTCAAATAGGCGATAATATTTTATATTTAATATACATTAAAAATTATACTTAACATATGTCTAGATAGATCAAAAAATGGTTCTTTAGTAATTTAACTTTTTTTTCATTTGATAATAGAGGAGTAGAGGTAAATTTTCATTAGCACTATACTAAAGCAATCAGGGGCATAATTAGAAAATAAGCAAGTCTTAACCCTCAAATTACTTGAAAATATTTATATTACTTCTATATAATTAGTATAATTTTCTGATTAATCTTTTTAAATTTTTAATTGGTTCTCTCAAAACTAAATATTTATAAATAATTTGAAATGTAAAATTATTTAATTAATACTCATTTTATAAATATGAAAGATCAATTAATTAAAAAGTATTTTTTATGAAAAATATAATTAATTATTATTATTTAAAGCAAAAATTATTAAAATATTTAAAAAAAATAATATTTTAATTTTTTATTTATTTTCTTATTAATTTTAACTTTTTAAATAAAATTTTATAATTTCGTTCCTGAAACCAATAAGTAAAAATATTTATCAACACCTTATTTTATATGATTTTTTTTTCAAACATTCTCCTACAGATTATTTATTGGAAAATTTCATGAATTATATATATATATTATAGATAGAAAAACTTAAATAGAAGAATGAAATTATTAAAAAAAAAGAGACCAAGAGTTTGATGTTGGAATTTCACTTTCCTTTGAAATTATTAATTTCATCTTTCTATTGAGTTTATCAAAAAAATTAGAAGAGTTTTCCATTTCCAAAATGAATGGTGTTGGTTTATGGTCCCATTCCCATCTACATCTACTTCCATGATCATCTTCCATTGCGGCACGCCTTGTCCTCAATCAACCAATCCTATTGCCTTTTTATGTCTTTTTATGTTTCTAAGGTTTCAATGATACAAATGCATGTGGATAACTATTCAGAGTTTTAAATTATAGTTTCAAAAACAAAAGAAATGACAAAAATGTGGTGTCCCTCATACGCTTTTACCCATTTTTTTTAAATTAAGACATATGTTAAAATAATTATATATATAATTTGAGTAATTAGATAATAAGATATACTCTTAAATTTAATTAAAAAAATATTTTGATATAAACAAGTAAATTGATTCGAAATTACTCGTAATTATTTGCATAAAAAATTTGTATAGCTATTAAATTAAGATTATTTTTTTTCTTTTAATTTTATTAAGGTATCTATTGAATGATTTTTGATATAGATATATACTTATGAATCTCATATAATTATAGTCTAAGTTGAGATATTACTTGCTTGGTCTTGAATTCTATTCTTTACTTTCCTTCTTAAAGGAGGATTGTGCTACTAAATAGAGGCAACTATACCTAAATTATGGACTAGTAATCAACTTGAGTAGTGGAGCTTTATCAAAAAAGAATGTTGGGAGCTAAGTTTTTATGATTTCAAGTTTTTTCAAGTGAATTTAAATATATATTTTCTTTATTCACCCCATATTTTAAAAAAATTACCTCATAGTATTCTTAAAAATTAAAATTTTAATCAAAAATTAGAAAATAAATCTACTTGTTAACTAAATCAATTTTTAATGAAGTACCAATCATGACTGCAATGCCTAACATGGAAATTTCTTTTAGAATATAAATTATTTTTCTCTTACATGCATTTTTTTTTTTTAATTTCAATAGAGAAAAAATTATGTATTTTCGCGAGTAAATAATCGGAGTGATACCTAAATTTTTAGATATATTTTAATTTTATCACTAACTGAAATTTTGTTGCATCACTAAACTTCGATAGAAAATCCAACAATTATACTTTGGAGTTAGCTCCTCATATTGCTTTGCTTGTTTTCCTCGAGTTGGCTTCTTAAAAGAAGATTATCCCCTTTTCAGTTTCTAGATTATTGAAAAGGATTCTTGAAACCTTCAAAATCATTGTATGAAAATCTTGTTGATGATTGCTTGATTAGTTAACAAAAATTGGAACCTCATTCTTCCATGCCTTGGATGCTTTCTCATGACTGGCTAATCTATCCTTATATTGTGCATCAGTGTTCATTTTCTTTACACCACTAGCAGTATCTGTAAAATTATATTATCTAACCAAACTTCCATTTGTGATTTTATCATGTTTTATTGAATAGATTCATGGACTTCTTTGTACCTTGAATTGGTTTGTTAGATTTCTCTGTTTCTTTATTGTGGTTTAGTTTGTTAATACCGTTTTAATAAGAATCAAGCTGAATAAAAGATTCAACTGAGAAAATTAAGAAAATCAATGTAATAGGTTAAGCAAATTATGTGGGTGTTTGAATAACCAACTACAAAATCTAATTGTCATTTAAAAATATACGCATTGATAATTAAAAATTATGGAATGTTTGGATAAATACCAATTGTCGATTCATTTTCTTCAAATCGGCAAAATATAATACCAAGGGTGTTTAAATGGGCGTTGACAATTATCGATTTAAAATAAAAATATATTTTTCAATTGACAAAATCTATAATCGGCAATCACAACTTTTAACTGCTACCAGATTTTACCGATTTGAATAAGATGAATCGACAATTGACTTTTATCAAAATATTTAATAATTTTTTAATTGTCAATACGTGTATTTTTAAACTGTAATTGAGTATCTAAATATCCCTAAATAAGAATTGCGATTATCGATTATAATTTTTATCAACTAAAATAATATTTTTATTATATATTAATAATTATTAATCGTGCATCTAAATACGTATTTATTATTCAAAAGATAATGTGACTACATGAGATGAGATGATGACAACTATATATAAAAAATAAATAAATAAAAAGAGTCTAGTAGCGTGGAGATGTGAAGATGATGTAAACGTAGAACAATCTAAACAATAACTGGATTAGACATCACTTACATATATATAGTTATCCAAATTAGACATCTAGTAGTGAAGGGAGGAAATTACTGGAGTAATAAGAAAAAGAAAATTGTGATGAGTTATTTTCTGTAATAATATTTGTTCTTTTTAAGATGGTAAAATCCTTTCCTAGTTGTAAATCTTTTGTTACGAGGGCTAACTAGTGGCAATGTTCTTTGGGATGCATTCTCAAGGACGAATTTGAGCTGAAATTGTGAGATTAGCAGGGAGAAAGGGTTCTCATCATGGGAAATTACGTAAATATATATTTTTTTTTTTAATTTTATGGATTTTTTTTATTTTTACTGTTTTTTAATATATGTATTGATATATATTCGGTATATGTTTGATATATGTTTAGAATATTTTTAGTATATATTTGATATATATCGTATTTTTAAAAAAATATTTTTAAATATATAATATTTTTGAAAAAATATTTTTACAACAGTTAAAATAAAATTTTTTCTTATTTTCGGTATTTTTGTAAAAATCTCATTTTTTAGGAAAAATTACACAAATATAAGTTTTTTTAATTTTTTTTCAATTTTACAATTTTTTTTCTCATTTTTTCTGTTTTTGGTATATATTTGGTATATTTGATATATATTTGGTATATGTCGTATTTTTGAAAAAATATTTTTAGATATATATTATTTTTAAATAAATATTTTTGCAATAGTGAAAATGAAATTTTTTCTTTTTTTTTTTTAATATTTTTGTAAAATTCTCATTTTCTAGAAAAGATTATATAAATATATGATTTTTTTTTTCAATTTTATTATTTTTTTTCTTTCACTTTTATCATTTTTTGATATATATTTAGTATATTTGATATATGTTTAGTATATGTCATTTTTTTTAAAAAATATTTTTTAGTATGTAATATGTTTGAAAAAATATTTTTACAACAGTAAAAATAAAATTTTGATAAATTAAAAAGATAATATATTTTTAAAAATTTATAATAATTATATGGTCTCATTTATATTATAAATTAATAATTTATCAATATTTTATATCTAATAGATGAAACATTATTAAAATATAAATTTATTGTTATTTTTTTCTTATTACATTTAAAAAATTTAGAGTTGAATTTCCAAATTACAATAAAAATTTATGAAGTATTATTAATATTTTGAATGTGTTTTCATCTCTAATTTTTCTTGAGTATGTTTAATATTATATTTTAATTAACTTTCCAATAAAATTTATCAGAAATTCATTATTACAATTCTTTTTCACTGTATTAATATATTTTTTATTATATTCACATAATATTTTATATATCTCATTTATTATAGTTAATTTTTAAACAGTTTTCAAATAAGAAGTACTTATAATTATAAAACATATAAGAAATCTTTTAAAGTGATTTATATAAAAATTATTTTAAGTCTAAATAATTATATTCATATATTTTTTTCTCTTAATTTAATTTATATTCAATTTAGATATAATTTTTTGTTGAATTTATTTAATTTTAATTAATAATATATTTTTTTCATTTTAATTAATTCATATCCAATTTATCACATTTTTTTTAATCATTTAATTCATATTGAATAGATTATAAAATTAATAAAATATAATAAATTTTTATTTGATTAAATATTATTTATTAAATTATAAATATAATTTTTAAATTAATAAATTATTAATTTATAAATTAATTAATATTTTTTTAATTAATAAAATTTACTAATTTTAATGTTATTAATTTATTGAAGTTTTATTATAATTTATATATTTTTAATATATATTTGATATATATCATATTTTAAAAATATTTTTAGGTATTAAATATTTTTAAAAAAATATTTTTGCAGGGTGAAACTTTTACTTTTATTTTTATTTTTTGGATATTTTTGTCAAAATTCCTATTTTATATTTCGACGGGCTTTTCTCGCACTTTCTCTCTGATTCGATCATTTTCCTACAAAACAAACACTCCCGTTAGTTCTCCAAGTGCAAAATTTACGCGGGGAAACACAAAGTTACAGAGAAAGAAACAGACGGCTATGGCTCCTCAAGGCGAAGCATCAGACGCTGCAGGGGAAGCCATGCGCCCTATTTCCAATATTCTTATCGTCATCGGTACTCCTTTCTCTTTATATTTCTATGTACGAATTGATTCCTTTAGATTTGTATTCGTTTATTGATTGTCTTTGTTGATGGTTTTGATGGTTTAAACAGCTATGCAAACGGAAACAATGCCTGTGGTGAACAAGTTCCAGCTCAAGGAGGACCCAGCGGCTGTGTCAGTTTTGTTTGACTATGTTATATGAGTTGATTGGTCTTGTCATGGTTCTTTTTTACGTTGCTCTCTTTGTTTGCGATTTCTGTGTTGAAATTGGTAAAATCTGTGATTATGATATAATACGCTCAACAAATTTAAGAGTGTTTTTATGCATATTTTTGAAATGAAGTAATCTGATTGTTTCAGGATTTATTGGCTAAATTCATTTGTGACTAGAATAAAATAGGTCTGTTTAGATTCTCTTGCTCTTTCTCTTTATCCGTACTAGAGTCTTTGTTCCTGTTTTATTTATGGGTAATCATTTTATTTTATTTTCTCCTCTCTCTGTCTCTCCATGGACACTAGTCTAAGTTTGACGGGTAGTTCAATTAACAAGAGTGCTTAATAAACTTCATTTCACGGAGAAAGGTAGATATTGTTTTGGATTTTTTTTACTAGTTGTATGATTTTATGTTGGCTTTTTTATCAGCACTTGATCTGTAAGTAGGTATTCTTCATGCAGAATCGGGTTATTCAATTTGTAAAACTTCATGTGTTTTTCTCTTCAGACCGAGTACCATACATGTTGCTCTCTTGTGCTCAATACTCATTAGTCAACGTGTGATGGTGTAGGTTTCCAAAAGGGGTTCCCTGGGTCTGGTATCATGGCATTTTTAAAGATCTCAATATCAATTTAGTATGGCCTGGAAAAGATTCATCTCTGGGTAAGTAGCTTGCTCTTTCAAGTTCTTATTTTCCTTAATTTCATAGTTCTTGTGGAGCTTAAAAATTGCTTGGTTGGCTATCTATGATAATCAATCAACTTCTAATGCTGGGAAATGAGGAATATTATATTCTTTGAATATAGAATTTCTTTAACAAATAATGCATCTTACTTTTCTTTTTTCTTTTTTTCTTTCCCTTAAGCTGATATTTGCTGTTGTAGAAAAGTTCAGATTTAGTATAATTATCTTCAAAATTCCATTACATTTGAATAGTGCCAGATTTGAATCCATATGTACCTGTGAACATGACTATGGCATGGCATTGAATTTTGTATGCTATTGTAATTCTTGGACTGATTAGAATGTCAAACAATGGATGTTATTTTAACTCCAGCTGCATGGATTAGTCCTTCAACTATTTGTTTAAATCATCTCTTTCAGGGGTGGATAGTGTAGGCACAGTTTCTGCATCTCTTGTGACTTATGCTGCTATCCAAGCATTCCAGCCAGACTTAATTATTAATGCAGGCACTGCTGGTGGATTTAAGGTGTGCTTTTCTTCTTGAATAGAAGATTCGATTATCTTATAATCTTCCATAAACTTCTTCAAGTATCCCTTATTATAGTGGGTTTTTTTGTATTGCTTTCTAATTGTTTACAGTTTAGCATTGTGATGTGCCATATCAATTTTCTGTGTCTGAGCTGCTAACTGAGACATTTCTAGTATTGAAAAGAGTGCACACTTCTTTAATAGAAGCACTAAGTTAGACTGTATTTATATTTGCATGTGAAGCAAAATAATGCATTTTATTCTAAACTCAATGATTACAGGCAAAGGGAGCATGCATTGGCGATGTATACCTTGCAAGTCATGTTGCTTTCCATGACAGAAGAATCCCTATCCCTGTAAGTATCCTTTGTTTTCCATTATTTACCTCATATACTTTTAACGAAGCAAAGGATCTTCAAATTCATGTATTGCTATTCATACACTTTGTAGAATCTTTTGATTGCCTAAGCATTAAATTGCTATTTTGTTTTTATCATAATCTGCGGCCAAAATAAATCTCTTATTTTAACACTTAGCTGTGCACCCTAAAACTATATCTCTGTGGGTGCTAAGGATTGCAGCAGGTCCTAATGATTCTCGTAATAAGCCACAAATCTCACAGAATATAAGGAAAATATATGCATGCCCCTAGCAGATGGCTGAGATTGAGATTAAGAACTTCAATTCTTCAGGATGCTTTATAAAGAAAATTTATGTGGTTGTCTGTATTGGATTTTTTGTGCTCTTTCCCTCAATTTATCTTCTTCTTTTGCTTTTATAGGTTTTTGATCTGTATGGAGTTGGTTTGCGGCAGGCCCACTCAACACCCAAACTCTTGAAGGAGCATGGCCTGAAGGTAATTACATTTTCAGCAGGAAATCCACTCATTGAACATTTCTGTCCCTTATTTATTCATTGCAAATATTTTCCTTTTGGATTTGATTTCAGTTTATTGCAATTTTAGATTCCCGCAGACCACCCACCCAATACAGACCATAAACTCCTGCAGACCACAAACTCCCCTTTCCTGACACACCCACACCCCCAACACCACCCCCCAACACACACACACACACACACACACACACACACACACACACGTCTAATTTTCCAAAAAAACAAACAGAACCTGTTTTAGTGGGATGAGTGGAATATTATTGATCTGATTTACCTGTGTAATACCTGTGGTACAATTAGTTCTTCTTTCCTCAGTGCTTTTGCCAGCCGTGTTGGTTAAAAAAATTTCTGGTGGTTGAGGTTCACTGTTGCTCAGTGCTTTTAGTAAAATACCATTTCATGCAACTTTGAGTTATATATAAGTAGGGTCCTCAGGCACCCCTTCAAATAGCAAGGGTAGGTTTAATGTAGTATAAGTTCTGTTTAATAAGAACCTATATTTAGCTTATGTTGTACTTGTGGCATGATATGAAAATTTTGAAATTCATTCATTCAAAGCCTCAGTGCTATCTAAAATATCTAATATACAATATATGCATGTTTCAGGTTGGGAAACTGTCGACTGGAGACTCTCTTGACGTGTCTCCACAAGATGAAGCAACAATTACTGCAAATGATGCTGTCGTTAAAGATATGGAGGTAAAGTCACCTAATAACATTCAAATCGAATGGGTCAGCGGATTCTTTGCTTCCAGGGATGGAGTTAGTGGATTTTAGTATCTTGTATATTAGATTTTTGCTTGTTTTAGCTGGACCCTGAAATGATGGGATGCAATTGATACAACTAAGGTTATCATATGAAAGATCCTTGCGTATTGTTTCATAATGCATCATCATTATTTGCTCAGTAAACGACACGATAGAGAATTATGACTGGAAATGTCGACTCTATGTAAGTAGCCTTGTTTCAAATGTTTAATTTAGCCTTAGAATTCCTATACTATCCTTGCCTTGTTAGAGTGGGATTATCTATTCGGCCCGCATGTTTGAAGTCTTTTTCTGAGAGTGATGTTGGACGCAAAATGTTTGTTGCCTCTTTTTTTCCAATTGGTCGTATAAGATATCACCATGAGAGTGTCACATACAGTACATTTGGTGAACTTTAGAGAATGTGATGTGATAAAACAATATTTCAGATCATGCTTAATACCTCCAGATGGTTTCAACATATTCAACATAAAGCTTTTCGAAGGATAGCACTCGGGTGCATATATCAAGTTGTGGCACCTTACTCTTGTGCTAAAAATGGAAACAAATAGTGATTAAACAGGATTTTTTTTTTTTTTTTTTTTTTGCCACGCTGTAGCAATGGATGGAAAATACATATATTCATGGGGAAGAATGCAGCTTTATCCTCTAGTTCATTCTGCGATAGGGATTGTATACAAATTAGGTTGCTATCCATTAGATTTGGTTCACTGTCAACACTAATTTAGTTGCACAAAGTAATTCATTAAAGTATTACTTCGATTACAAATCCATTGCGGAACGCATGCTTCTCCTACTTATACAACAGACTAATTATTTTTGTCTTGAAATTGTTTTTCAGGGGGCGGCAGTTGCTTATGTTGCAGATCTTTTGAAAGTCCCTGCAATATTTGTAAAAGCGGTGACTGATATAGTGGATGGTGACAAGCCAGCTGCAGAGGAATTCCTGCAGAATTTGGCTGCAGTGACTGCTGCACTTGACCAGGCAATCACCCAAGTAGTTGATTTCATTAATGGAAAGCGTCTTTCTGATCTTTGAAGCGACCTGAACTTCACTTGATTAATCTGGAGATTCATGTGAGATTGTGGTGTTAATTGGTCTATAAATTACCAAATTTGTTTCAAAAGAAATATGATGTTTACTGTTTAATGTAAAACTGGTATTAGTTCTTAATTTATGTAGATATACAAGTTGAGCAGCCTGAAAGATGACTGCTGATTATTAGTAATTTAGCCAAAATTTGTGAATGCATACTATGTTTAAGCAATAGATGGGTTTAACCCGTGTCAGATGGTTTTTTGTGATAGCTATGGTTGGGGTGCTTCTTGTTATTGTAGTGAATGATATCTTGTACTTGGTTTAGTTCCTATCTAGTGAATGGCTATGGATCCAAGCAGCTTGTCATTTTGGGGGTGCAAATGAGCAAAGCTTGTTCATGAGTAGCTCGGTTTCGGCTCGATAAAATTCGTTTGCATTTGGGTTGATTTTATAAATGAGTCAAAGTTTGAATCTTATTTCAAGACTTAATAAATAAATAAGTGGAATTAGAGAAAAATTAAACTCATTGCGATTAAGTTCTTGAACAGCTAGTTCGAGGTGAAAGATTGGATTAATAAGTTCGTTGCTCAAGCTTGACACGATTAAATTCGTGAATTGTTGGATTATAAGTTCATGAATTCGTGAACGACTTGATTAATAAGTCTGCGAACTATTGGATTATTATTATTATTATTATTATTATTATTATTATTAGCTTAACAATTTTGATATTTTAAAATATATATTTTAACACCTATAATATTTTTGATAAATTAGTTTTATTAAAATATATATACTTCTAATTTTTTTTATATATGCATTTTAAATATTTTTAAAATGAAAACAAATTATATATTTAATTATATTTTCAATTTTTAATAAAAGTTAATTTTTATTAGAAAAATGATTATTATTTTTTAAAATAATCATCATTCACTTAATTCATAAATCATATATATTTTAATTGTTGGACTAGTTGAGTAGCATAAATATATAAAATATATAAGTAAATAGTTTGATAATGTTATGCAATTTATTTATTTTTTTTCCGAATCAATATTACATTACATTTTTAGGAAAATATGTAATTTTTAAATAAGTATTATATAATTATAATTATATTTTTGTAATATTAATAGAGTTTTAGATTAAGATTTTATTAATATTATATAATCTAATATTCTAATCTTTAAAAATATCTTTTTTATTAATTAATATTTTTGAAATACATATAATATATAATTTTATAACTAATTTATTATTATTATTATTAATTAGATGTTTCTGCTTTTATGTTAATTTTAAGTATTTTTTGCTTAGTCATTTTATTAAAAATGAATATTTAGAAAGTTGAATATTTTTATTAGACATAAATGAGCTATAAATGAGTCGATTTCGAACTCGAGCCTAATTCAATTATAATTTATTAATGAGCCGAGTTCGAATAGAGCTCGATTATAATTTATAAACAAGTTTTTAATAAGTTGAGCTCGAACTTATTTAATAATCCGAACTTGAATATGATTTTCAAGCTCAATTTAAAGTATCGAGTGAAGCTTGAGTAAGCTAAAATTTAATTTGGCTCGATTCGATTGCAATTCTACTTACCTTTGCAGGAGTGATCTTTCAAAGTTGCCAAAACTTCTTGTTTGGAACTTCCAAGTTTTTTGGTTTAAACCAAGATTGTTAAACGGCCAAAAAATTTAGAATCGGCCCCAGGTTGGATGGATTATAGCTACTTACCCGAGCATCCATACCCCAGTGCTAAACCTGCAATCCAGTCGGGTATTCAGTGATAAGGGTGAAAGTCAAACTGATTGAATTGATCAAACCGAATCAAATTGATCAAATTAAACTGAAATCGATGGTTTCACAATTTATTTGATTTGAAAATAAAGTAAACTGAAAATTCGGTTTGATTTATAGTTTAAGTATTTTTTCTTCAATTTTAAATCGAATCAAACCGAAATTATATATATATATATATATATATATATATATATTATTTTTTTATTATTATTACAATTAAATATATTTGATTTTTTTTTTATATACAACCATATCTTTTTAACATAATTTTAATTTAAAATTTTAAAAAACATCATCCATAAAAATTAATTAAAGATAAATAAAAAAAAAAAAAATCTAATTCTTGAGAAAAAATATAAATTTTTGATGTGTTAATTAATAAAATAGATAAATTTTGGATTGTATTTAAAATTTTTTATTATCGATACTTTATTAGTGGTTGTTCTAAATTTATAATAAAATAATGATGATTTATAAAAAAATATTTTATTTGAAATTGATAAACTAAAGGTATTCATATCGAACTAAATTGAATTGAAATATATAATTTGACTATAATGATAGTTTGATTTAATTTGAAAATTTTACAAACTGAAAATATTAATTTAGTTTGATATTAACCTTTCAAATTAATCAAATCGAATTGATGTCACCCCTACTCAATGACTCGGATGATTCGGATTAGATTAATCGTGCTAGGCATGACTACAGTTAGATTTGAAATAAGAAACTAAACTAATAAAAATTGAAATCAGTGTCAAATCAAAACCAAATCGTGACTGTAAGGTTGAGTTTTGAGTCTCATAATTTTTTAACTTAACTAAACCAGCAGTTCCAATTCTGTTCAAATTGAAAATATATATATATATGAACAGTGGTAGGCTGATAGTTTGCCACTATCCCTACAAGTTGCCACGAAATGTAGCAGTTGGCTGCCAAAAGGCAACCAACTGCTATATATTTTTGAGTTTATTTATTATTTTTTAATTTTTTTAACTTACTGAATTAACCTTAATAATAATTAAAAAAAAAACTATTTTTAATGGTATTTTAGAAAAAATTTATCAACACCTTTAAATACTAGCATTTTATTCATTATTCCATCATAATCTTTAAATTTCTACCAATCTTTCAAATTTCAATCTTTAAATTAATATTCAAATTCTTAATTAATTTATTTTATTATCTCATAATCACAATTTCTCGATTAACAATCAAATTCTCAATTAATTTATTTTTATTATCTCCTTAATTATTCTAATTTTTATTATATAATTCTATTAACATTAGTAATTATTTTACTCAATATTTTTTATATCCAAAAATTTATAATGATAAGTAGAAATACAAATATCAATAAAGAGAGTTTAATTGGTAAATTCATTAACCTTCATCATCTGCATGAAAATTAGAAATTTGATATTGATGTTGATGACCAATCAACTTAGGGTTAATTACAAAAAAAAAGTTTCATAAAAATTATAAATTTTGCATAATGTTTTAATTTTGGTAAATCAGTACATAAATTTTTAAATTTTGGCAAAATTTACATCTGATCGAATTTCGGCCGCCGAAGCTGAAGTGATAATTTTTTATTAATATTTTATTAAATCAATCTATAGAAAATAAATATATATATATATAGAAATTAGAAATATATTAATATTAAATAATATTAATAAAATAATATTTAATATTAATAAATAATAAAATAATATATAATAATATTAATATTAATTAATTAATTTTTTTTCAAATTTTTTTGCAACGTTAGCTTTATTAATAAAAAATTATCATGTTAGCTCCGATGGCCGAAATCTGGTTAGATACAAATTTTAATAAAAATTAAAATTTTGTGTACCAATTTGCTAAATTAAAATATTTTGCAAAACTTGCAATTTTGATAAAACTTTGTGATTTTTTCTTTTTAATTAACCATCAACTTAAATCCTATTATTAGAAAGCATGTAATATCTGCCATTTTTGAAGTGTCATTATCAATTTTATTTTGTTTGGAGAATTTTAAAATTTTAATGAGAAGTTTGAAAATCTCAGAAATTTTGCTTTGACTGCAGCTGAATTCAGTATTGGCCATTACTTGCTCTTAAAGACATATT
>CANXYC010432829.1:0-21822 GCA_948193065.1 Aleurites moluccanus | reverse complement strand
TATATATATATATATATATATATATATATATATATATTTTATTTATTTAAATAACCTAAATAACTAAATAATCGTATCAAAATATATCGATTCAACTTGAATAACTTATTTTCTATTTTAGTTCGATTTAGTTTAATTATTTAAATATTTAAAAGAAAATCAAAATATCCAAATTACTTCTGATTATATTCATACGTTTAATAAAATTAAAATTTTATTTTATTATGGTTTTTGTTATGTATATATTTAATTGATGTTTATAATATTTGGTATATGTTTGTTATAATTTTTTAGTTTTGATATTTATTTTTATTTTTGAATTCTTTTATTGATATGCTTTTCAATATATTTTTATGATATTTTTGCTATATTTTGGTTTTTGTTATGTTATTTTTATGTTTATATTATTAATAAAATTAAAGATTTATTTCATTGTGGTTTCTATTATGTTTGTATTTATTGTTGTGCATAATATTTGGTATATATTTTCTTTTTTTTTTATATTTGTTTTTAGTTCTAAATTTTTTTATTGACATATGTTTTATTATATTTTATTATTTTATTTTGGTTTCTGTTATGATTTTTTTTTTTTTTTGTGTTATACTGTCGATAAAATAAAAATGTAGCTGTATTGTAGTTTTTGTAAATGTAAGTGAAAGTATTTTAGGAATATATTTGGATATTTATTTTAGTTGTTAAAAACTCAACATTTGAATAGTATTTTTACATTGTCCAAACTTTTTATTATTTAATTCAATATTTAAATAATAATTATGCTAAAAAGCTACCTAGTATTAACCCTCACCAATATTACAACATAATTAAATAAACTAAATAGGTTTCTATGAGTTACATCTTGTATGGTCATTTGTTTGGGTTGATGAAAGTAAGTGCCACCTTAAACTAATAGGAAGTTTAAGAAAAAGCTATTACAGTTGCTAGAGAGAGAGAGTGACGTTACAGAGAAAACACAGATGTTCCCAAATAAGTCACATCAGGCCATGTATAGTTCAAGGCTTAAGGAAAAGCGCTGCATGTTTGTTTTCTGCAGTTAGCTAGCGGTGAGTGATTAACATTTAGCAGCCAAGGATGCATAATTAGCGATCGCAAATAATTAATAATGTAAATTTTTATTTTAATTTATAAAAACAAAAATATTATTAAGGAAACTAATTTAGAAATATAATATAATAATTATTGTTTATATAAAATATATAATAATCTTACATTCGTTTACAATAATATTTATATATTTTATTTTTTATTTTTTATAATGTATAAAACTTAATTAAAGATATTTTTTAATGATAAACTGAACAGATCACAGTTTTACCAACTAGTTAGAAATTGAAAATTTTACAATAAATTAAAATTCATGAGAAGTGACTATTATTAATTATCAAATTAAGTGATAGAGGCTAACCAAGCCTATTATGCTTGGTTGAAGAAAGAAGCAAGAAGCTTGAAAAGCCTCTTAGCATTCTCACAATTAGGATCAAAGATATGGAAATCATGATCTTCTCCTTTTATTTCAACAATCTTTGAAATCCCTGGCCACCCACTTTTCACCAACTTTTCATAATAAAGCCTTCCTCTATCTCTCAATATATCTTTCTCTGCAATAAAAACAATAACTCTTTCACAACCTAACTCTTCAAGCCTTAAAGATCCATCCATAAAAGGATTTATCAAAGGATCATCGCAACCCTTATCGGACGAATGAGGGCAAACGAACATCCACCAATCATCCACCATTGATTTTCTTACTTGATCACTTACTTCGACTCCTATACTATCTTTTCCCCAAAAATAAGGATTGATCATAGCAATTCCTTTAATCTTTAGGTCTTGAAGACCTAATTCACTTTTTTTAAGCCTTAAACAAATGAAATTTGCCATATTTGCACCACAACTATCTCCAGCTAAGAAAACTCTCCCAAAGTCTGCATATTCCTCAAGCCATGTCTCGTGCTCCCCGCAGCTAGCTACCCACTTAAGTGCAGCCCATGAATCCTCGTATGCGCCTGGAAGTGGTGTCTCCGGAGCTAATCTGTAGTCAACTGATACAAGAATGATTTTAGCCTCACCAACTATTTTGTTTAGACTGTGATGGTATTTGGGATCAGCTTTTGAGGATAAGTAAAAGCCTCCACCATGATAATAGATCACAAGAGGAAGCTTTTGATTGGGTTTTGTTGAATTTGGAAGATAGAGTCTAGCTGAGATGCCAATTTCGGGTATGATTTTTACGTCTTTGGATAGAACATGAGTCTCAGGATCCAAGCCTGCAGGAGCAATTTCTGTTCCTGCAAGTCTTTCAATGGTTCCATCTTTATAGATTCGAACGTAAGGAAAAATGAAACGAGATACCTCTGATTTGGTTTCCATATGAAAGTAGAGAGAGAGAGTTTAAAGATTTTCTAATGGAAATGAAAATGAAAGCGAAGCAATGGGCACAATAGATTTTTTCAAATATATAAGATAAGATACTTAAATATTAAATTCATTATTTATCTTGAGTGTATATATTTATCTAATATGATAGTAACATGTGAAATGGGAAAAAAAATTAACATTTTTTATTGAAAAAAAACATAGATATAAAAGTTATATTAATGAAGTTATTTTTAAATCACATCCACATATTGATTATGAAGTGAAAATATACATCTAAATTAATCTTAATATATCTTTCTCATTTAAGAAATATATATATATATTTAATACATCAAAAGAGATAAAAATTAGAGAGGAAAACAGGTCCAATCCTTCTATTTGTGTGGATAAATATAAGAAGATATATTCAATCAGAATAGCAAACTAAAAGAGGATTACCACAAGTGTGTAGTTCAAAACTTGCTGGGCCATTTTATAACAAATAAATGGATAAAAGAACTTGAAATAATCATAGTTTTAATTTTTTTTCTTTCTTTGTTTTTTTAGATAATTAAACTTGAAATAATCACAGTTTTTTTTAGCATTAAGACATCAGTTAGCTTGAAATAATCATAGTTTTTTGTTAATTAACTACAGATATTTCAACTTTATTTTATTGTTGATAAAATTAAATTATATTTTATTTAAAATAATCACAATTAATATCATATAAATGTTGCTTTGACTAAGGGCCTAATAACTATAAATGTTGCTTTGACTAAGGGCCGAATAAATAAATGGATCGATGAGTACATATATTAAAAAATAAAAAGAGCTGTTAATTTTGATATTACAATTCAAAGCATCAATTAATGAAGAGTTGCGTGTCTTATATTTATAATAATTAACTAATTAAACAAGTAAGATTTTATTTTGGTTTGTTAATTTTATTTGAGGGTTGCTAGAAGCGGTAGTTAGGATATTTTCATACTTACATATACTGTTTTCTGGAGAAATGCTTCAGATGGATTATTTATGTATTTATTTTGAATCAATTCTTCAAATGAAATTTGACGTTAATGCTTCTAATATAATATTTTTTTAAAAAAATTATATCACTAATATCTTAATTTTTTAAAATATAATATTTTGATATTTGAATAATTTTTTGATCAGATTAATTTCTCAATTTTTAAAACCAACTTTATGAAAGTGTTTTTTCCATTTATATCATTCATTGGTATACTAACAACATATTATGTGGCCCGACGTACATAAAAATTGTTGATCATATTATTTTTCAATCTACAAAATAAAAATTATACATAAATGTCCATTCAAGTTATTAGAATATGTTGTACGTTATTGTTACACCCCGAAATTAAGGATGTGATGATTATAGGATATGGGTAGATTTAAAACCACCACAAATTTACAAAACACCTAAACATCATATGTGGCAAATACCTAAACACCTCAAATCCATGTTTATAATCATCATTTATATTTTATATCAACCTGTGATATAATTGTTCAAAATATATTCAACTTGTTCACAATAAATCAAAGACAAATGAGGTCCTTTATCCAATATGAATAAGTGACAATCCAAAAATAATATCAGAATAATTACAAACCATTCAAAATATTAGAAGTTCTAAGAGTATTATAATCCCAAAATAATAATTAACATTCAAAATATCATAGTATATATTTGGACTAGCTTCTTGGAGGAAGGAAATCAAGAAGCTCTATGCTCTATCTCATGACTAATAACTCCAGCACCTGAAAACTACAACAGAAGGAGGGTGAGCTTTCAACTCAATAAATTATACATATGTCATACTTGTGGTTCATAGTCAAAGTTGATGTTCGGAAGCAATATCTATATCTAGATGTAACAGAAATAAACAGAGGGCTCATATTACAAAAATTTGAATATAATATCAAAGGTCATATGTATATCATAGTCATGAATCAGAAGGTACCTGTAAGGAATGACATAGCACAAATATATATATATATATGATATAAAGTAAAGTAAATGTCAGAACAACAGAGAATAGAATAGGAGTCTAACGACATCCATACAGAACAGGAGTACTATGATCTCCATACAAAATACATGGGCCTGCACTAACACATGCCTAAAGAAATTTTATCCCTTCTAGAAAGGATCCTAAAACTTTAGACTCTATCAGTTGAATCACTAGTGCACATAGTCACATGATTTATCCCTCATAGGTAAGACATTTTGACACTAACAAATACTTGGTTCAAAATATAAATATTAGCATTGATAACAAATATTAAACAAAAATATAGTTAATCAAATGGATTAGGTAATAATGAAAATTTCAAAATAATAGGATTATAATATAACAATGAGTTGGTTCTAAAAAAATAGGTAGCATACCCAACTCAATAATTATAACAATGTGCAACAAAAAATATTTTAGGTGAAGCAACATTTATTTCAAAGAGATTTAACGATTTAAATGAATAGATAAATATGCTCATAATAGAATTTGAGTTCAATGTAACATAGATAAAAATACAACATATATAATTATATACACAATACATATGCATAACTCGCCCCTAATAGAGCAAACAATCTAATTCAAAGCCTCAAAAACTCTTGGTCAAGCTCCAATTAATTTCAAAGTCTAAACACAATTTTAACAAAATAAAATTTAGGATTTTCCTTATCAATATCATCTATACCAAAATCTTGTAAATTATAGACTTTCTAACTCTACTTAGATGTTTCTTAAATTTAATTGGCCATTCTTAAAGAATTTTATAGAATATTAGAGAAATGTGCACTATTCACATAACTATTCATCATTTGTCTTAATTATCCCAATTAACTATTATCTTTAACCATAAATACATATACATACTCCTCATAACTCAAACATAATTATTCTAACAACCGATAACCTCAAATCATAACAAAAATAGAGTTCTAGAGAAAATACATATTTCTCCTCAAGAAATCATTTTGGAGAAATCTTGACCTTTTGGAAGATTTAATGGATTTCTTATAGTATTTTCTTCCAAAAATGAAGCATTATTTATGGCATTAATACCTTAGAAGAATAAGTAGAGAATTTTGGATTTTAAGATGAAGAAATAGAGATGAACAACAACAAAAATCGAGCAGAAATGAAGTGGCAGTTATTTATAGGGGATGGTTACCGTTCACGTTACTGTTCATCTAGAGAAGATTCACTTGGCAACATAGTTTAAACTGGTTATATATTGAGCTACAGATATCTAATCACTTCAATTCTTTTTTTTTTTTTTCACTTAAACTAGACACATAAGACTACAATATATGAAAATTAAGCTCAAAATATGCATTACATAATTTATGGTAAATTTTTAAATTTGAATCTATCTCACTGCAACTGTCATCTGGACAGACTTTGTTTCCATGACTATATCTCCAAACGTACATATTCAATTGAAAAACTGATTTACATAAATCTAGATAACATATAAATGAATACTTTTTATGTTTAATACTTTATCCAATTTAGCCTCTAAGATCCTAAAATTAATTAAATAATCTCAGACTACTTACAAAGGTAGCAACCTTAACTAGTCCTAATCAAGGTAAAATATCTCCTCACACACATAATATTTTGCAAAGTTGACTTAAAGGCATATAGATGAGACATAACTCTACAATTTTTATGTTTTACATTTTTCTAAATTCTTTCTTTAAGGCTATGAAAATAGAGTTTCAACATTCAGTTCATTTCCAAATTTCAAAATCCTTAAAACCCTTTAAAATAACTAATACATTTATCTTCTTTTCCAAACCAATATAAACCAAAACTAAAGTCCGAATCAAATCTCAAGGTTAAAAAAAATATCTAAGCACTTTAAATAAACTATGGTAACAAAAATCATAGCGTAACATAATCAAAAGCAATTATGGATATCACAAACAATTTAAACTTATATAGAAAATCTTAGAGGGTATTACATATATAACTTATAACATATGCAAAACAAATAGAAGGTATTACATTCTTCCTTCCAAACAGAAAATTTGTCCTTGAATTAATGAAACAACTTGTCTTAAGCATGGAACAATTGATGATATTTAGTTTGCATACTAAGTTCACTCTCCCAAGTACATTAACCATTCTATCAACAATGGATATAGAAACCTCTTCATAGGTCAAATCTGAATTAATATCAAGTGGTTGAGCTTGCAACATATATGAAGGATCCAGAACATACTTGCGAATCATGGATATGTGAAACACCGGGTGTACACTATTCAAACTTAGTGGAAATGCCAAATGATATGAAACATCTATAACCTTGTCTAAAATCTCAAAAGATCCAATGTACCTAGGAGATAACTTGCCCTTCTTCCCAAATCTCATAATTTCCTTCATTGGCGATATCTTCAAAAAGACTTTATTGCCAATGGCAATGTGAAGATCCTTTGTTTTAGGGTCAGCATAACTTTTCTAATGACTAAAAGTAGTTTTCAATCGCTCATGAATTAAAGGTACGTTCTCATATGTGTATCAGTTCAAGTCAGATCATTCGACGAACATTTCCCCAATTTCATCCCAACAAATGGGAAATCTATACTTCCTCCCATACAAAACCTCATATGGTGCCACTTGGATCATAGAGTGATAACTATTATTGTAGGTGAATTCAATCAACGGTAGGTGTTTGTCCAAAATCCCTCCAAAGTCTATAATACACATCCGCAATATGTCTTTTAGAGTTTGGATGATCCTCTCTGACTACTCATTAGTCTGAGGATGGTAAGCCATACTAAAATCTAGTTGAGTACCCAAGGATTCATACAACTTCTACCAGAATCTGGAAGCAAATTAAGTACCTTTATCAGAAATGATTGATATCAGAACACCATGGAATCTCATAATCTCATCAAAGTACAGTTAGGCATACTGAGAAGCTGAATAGATAGTCTTCACAGGTATAAAATGAGTTGACTTAGTCAACCTATCCATAATCACCCAAATGGAGTCATGTCCACTTGAAGTCCTTGGCAACCCTATCACAAAATCCATAGTTATCCTCTTCCATTTTTACTCTAGTAGTGGTAAATGTTGAAACAACCCAGATGGTTTCTGATGCTCAAATTTAACTTGTTGATAAGTCAAGCACTTAGTCACAAACTCTGCTATATCTCTTTTCATTCAATACTACCAATATGAACCTTTAACATCATGATACATCTTGGTGGCACCCGGATATACACTGTAATTAGCATAATGAGCCTCTTTCATCACTTGTTCTTTTAGATTATCCACTACAGGAACACATAGTCGGGTAATATATTTCAATACACCATCTCTAATTGTGAATCCTAAAGCTTTATCTAATTCCACTTCACTTTTCAACTTAACCAAGCAAGGATCTCTATCTTAAACTTCCTTAATCTTATCAACCAATAATGGTTTAACTCGAACTGTGCTAGAAGTACTCCAAAATCGGACATCTCAAACCAAACACCTATATCATATAAACTTTGCAATTCCTTTACTAATGGACACTTATACATTTGTATATGGGCCAGACTTCCTAGAGATTTCCTACTTAAGGCATCTGCTATGACAGTAGCCTTACTTGGATGATACAAAATCTTACAATCATAATCCTTAAGCAACTTCATCCATCTTCTTTGCCTAAGGTTCATATCTTTATGTTGAAAGATATACTTTAGGCTCTTATGATCCGTGTAGATCTCACACTTCTCATCATACATGTAATATCTCCAAATCTTCAAAGCAAATACTACTGCAACCATTTTCAAATCACGGGTCAGATAATTTAACTCATGCCTCATCAACTGCCAAGAACCATAAGCTATTACCTTACTATTCTACATAAAAACACAACCGAGTCTCACTGTCGAAGTATCACAATAAACTATAAAATACCCTCACTAAAAGGTAGTGGTAAAACTGGAGTAGTAGTCAAACAAGTCTTAAACTTGTGAAAACTATCCTCACACTCATCAAACCATTAATACTTCACTTGCTTCTAAGTGAGTTTACTCAAAAGAGCAACTATCTTGGAGAAATCTTGAACAAATCTCCTGTAATAGCCTATTAGACCCTAGAAAACTCCTAACTTATGTTACATTGGTGGGTTTAGGCCAATCCAGAATAGCATCAATCTTTTTCGAATCCATAGAAAACCCTTTTCTACAAATCACATGCCCCAAAAAGCAAACTTTGTCAAGCCAAAATTCACACTTATAAAACTTAGCATAAAGCTAATGTTTCCTCAAAGTATGCATAACCATTTGTAGATACTTTTTATGCTCTTCCTTACTCTTAGAACACACCAATATGTCATCAATGAATACAATCACAAACCTATCTAAGAATGGTTTGAAGACTCTGTTCATTAAATCCAAAAAAGTAGCTGGTGCATTTGTTAATCCAAACAGTAAAACAAGAAATTCATAATGACCATACCTAGTCCTGAAAGCAGTCTTAGGCACATCTTCCTTCTTTATCATCAATTGATGATAGCTTGACCTTAAGTTAATCTTAGATAAATGACTAACTCCCTGTAAATGATCACATAAGTCATCAATTTGAGGAAGTGGATACTTATTCTGAATGGTGACTTTATTGAGTTGTTGATAGTTGATACATAACCTCATATAACCATCCTATTTCTTAAAAAATATTACTGGAGCACCTTAAGGCGAACTACTAGGCTTGTTGAACCCTTTATCCAGTAAATCTTATAGTTGTAGCTTCAGTTTTTTCAATTCAATAGGGGCCATGCGATGCGAAGGTATCGAGAACGGATTAGTACCTGAAAGTACTTCAATGCTGAACTTTGTCTCCCTAGCAGTTGGCAAACCTGGTAATTCTTCCAGAAACACATCCACAAATTCATTCACAACAGGAATTCGGTCGATGTCCTTTACTTCTTTTTATGTGTCACTAATATAAGCCAAATGCCCTTAGCATCCCTTTTTTAACAATCTCCTAGCCTTGATGGCGGATATCAGATTATAAGGAGCCTCACTCCTCTCCCCTTAGAACTCAAACTCTTTGCTTGAAGGTGGTTTAAGTACAATTTTCTTTCTGTTGCAATCAATAATAGCAAAACATTTGGACAACCAATCTATGTCCAATATCACATCAAACACCAGAACAAGAAATTCAACCAAATCTACTACCAAATTCTTACCACTAAGGCTCACTAAATAGGAAGGATAAACCTTATTCACCTCAATCTCCTCCAAAAGTGTCGTAATAACCAAAGCACAATCCAGAAGTTTACATGCCACAAACAATTTCTTTACAAAACAAGAAAAAACAAAGGAATGTGTGGCACCAAAATCAAATAAAACTTGTGCATTCAAAGCTTGAATTGGAATAATACCTGTCACAACTGTGTTTGGGGCCTGAGCCTCCTACTGAGTGAAAGAAAAGACTTTTCCTCTACCTCTACTCATCAGTGCATGCCTTACAGTCAGACCCATTATCTTACCAGTACTTTTACCCATATCATGGCCTCTGGCTGTACCACCTCTTCCAAACTGAGTACTACCTCATCCCCTATCCATATGAATTATAGACTGGGAAACCTGAGATCTATCTGATTGTGATGCATGAGGGCAATCCTTCACAAAGTGCCCCGGCTGACCACACCTAAAGAAAACACCCAATTCTTTATAACACTGCCTATAATGCTTCTTCACATAAGTAGGAAAAAAAGAAATTGAACTTCTAGTATATGCCAAGCTACCAGAACCTATTAGGCATAATTTTAATCATAATTTTAAAATGTTTTAAATTCAATTTAATTTGATTTAGTTAAGATTTTATTGATTTTTGATTTGAAATTAATTGAATTCTATTTTTTTTTTTGGATTTGAAGAAGATTTGAGATATGATTACTTTTGGTTCAAATTAGAAATAATTTTGAAAGATTCAGCATTACAAAAATCAATACCCAATTTTTGAGATAGATGACCTGATTTTTAAAACATGTACTCGATTTTCGGAGGAAAATAAGTAACCCGAGACTCAGACCCAAAATCGGGTTTCTAAAGGAAAGGAAGTGACCCGAGACTTAGAGCCAAAAATCGGTACCTGGATTCTAGGTTTACAACTCGATTTTTGGTGTTTTAAGCTAATTTTTGGATATAAAAACTTCATATTTTTTTACTTTCAACAAAAAAAAAAAAAAAAAAAAAGTCTTTGCGAGTTTTTTTAGTAGATTTTCAAGAATTCCAAGAGAGAAAAGCTTGAAGAAAATGAGCAACCTCAAATTGAAGTGCAATCAAGTTGGATTAATTTTGATTTATCAAGAGTTCATTTCTAACTTTTTTCAATTCTAAATTGAATCTAAATTGTAGCATGTTGAATTCTATTTTCTTTTCAATAAAATTTATGAATTTAATTTCAATTATAAGTAGCTAATCTCTTTATACTAGGATTTAGATGTAGTCAATTACTAATTTTATTATTCAGTTATTATTGATTGATTATCTTGTGCATATAGTGAAATTGTTAATTTATTGATTTAGGATTATAATTTTTTAGTAATTTGCCACTATTGAATAATATTTTAGATGGTGTATGATGGATCGAGAGATGAAATATATCATTAGTACATTAAATCAATAACCTAAGAAATTGAGTTGCCAAGAGATTGGGACACACTTTAGGGGGTTAGAAATTGCTAAGGAACTTAATGAGCTTACATTAACTCGATGATCACGAGAGTAGACATGAAATTAATGTAAGTGTTTTATAGTTGCTTGAAAGAAAATTACAATAGTTTAGAGAAGTTAATTCATTAATTTGGTATTATAGATAATCAATCATGAGTTGGAATCATAAAAGATCAATTGAAGAAATCTAAATTATAAACTTGTTAAAATTATTTCAATCTTCAAAACTAAAAATTACTTTGTTATTATTTTCCAATATTGCTTTAATTTTTATTTCAACAATCAATTATAATTTTGTCTAAATAATTCAGAAATATTTAATTTTGGTACTTGATCACGCCCCTCTAGGGACACGACACTCACTCATACACTATTACTTGCATGAACGATTTGTACATTTGCGAAACGTCCAACAAGTTTTTGGCGCTATTTGTCGGGAGGTGATAATTTTGTATCAATATCAATACAAGATATATTCTTTATTAATTTAGACCCTTTACTTAGCTTTTAATATTTCTTGCTTAATTGTGATTTGAATTGTAGAAATTTATGTGAAGGTCTGGATTACCAAACCTTGAGCCGTTGAATCCAGAAATTGAAAAGTTGTGCAAAAAGAATCGGAAGCAAGTAAGACAAATGAAGCAACAAGAAAGAAATAACATGGCAAATTTAAGAGGAGTAGTTGAAGTAGCGGCGACGGCGGTAGTCGCTAAAGTAAATAGACAAGGCAACGGGGTGCAACCAGATATACATGAACCTCCGGTTCATGTTCAACCACAAGCCGGACCCTAAGAGACTACGTGTTACCGAACTTGAATGGGGCATAATCAAGCATAGCCAGACCAGCTATCAACAACAACAATTTCAAGTTAGACCCTGTAATGATCAACATGGTGTCCAACAAGCAATTCAGAGGGGGTCCACTAAAAGATCCCAATGCCCATATATCCAACTTTGTGGAGCTTTGCAGCACAGTAAAGATTAATGGGGTTTTAGATGAAGCTATTAGGATGATGTTGTTCTCCTTCTCGTTAAGAGATCTAGCTAAAGATTGGCTTAACAAGCATACAACATATTACTTCACCAGTTGGAGAATACTTGTCCAAGCTTTCTTAACTAAGTATTTTCCACCTGGGAAAATGCTTAGGTTCAAGAATGAAATCCTCAATTTCGAATAGCTAGAATGAGAATCTCTCTATGAGGCCTGGGAAAGATTCAAGGGATTGCAAAAGAGATGCCCAAACCACTACATAGATAACTACACTATGATGCAAACCTTTTGTAGAGGGTTATCATCAACCATTCAAATTACCTTGGATGCAGCAGCTAGAGGGGCATTGATCAATAAATCGGTTGACGAATCATATCAACTTATAAAAGAAATTGCTTCAAACAATCACCAATGGGAAAATGAAATGAGTCACCCAAAGAAAGTTGTTGGGGTATATGAAGTGGATCAGATGGCTATGGTCAATGCCAAGTTTGATGCACTCTTTAAAATGTTAGGGAACAACAGCAATGGCCAAGTCAACGCTATCTCTAACATCTTATTGAGTTGCGAATATTGTGGAGATAATTATGCATCCATGGAGTGTTCCACCATGGAACAAATACAGTATGTGTCAAATGTTAATAAACAACCAATTCAGCAGAACAACCCTTACATGAACACATACAATCCTGGGTGGAGAAATCATCCAAATTTTTCATGGAGCAATTACAGCGACCAATTAAATCTTCCGATGTAAGGAAATCAAGGAGGGCCATCAAGACCATTTCAGCCTCCAGGTTTCCAACAAAGAAATCAGATGCAACCACAGGTGAAAAAGTCTAACTTGGAAGATATAGTGGCAACTTTAGCCAAGTCGACATCTGATTTTATGAATAGAGTTGATTCAAATTTCAGAATCAAGCATCAGTAATAAAAAACATGGAAGTGAAGATGGGACAACTGGCTAATTTAGTATCCAATAGAAGTCAGGGTTCACTACCTAGAAACACAGAAGTTAATCCAAAGGTGCAATGTAAGGCTATTACATTGAGAAGTGGAAAGCAATTAAGAAAAGGGGAACCAAAGAAAGATCTTGGTATGGAAGTGACTCCTAGTGAAGAGAATAAAGAAGAGAAGAAAGATGAGATGCTTGAAACACCAAAGATTCAACCATATATCCCACCGATTCTGTTTCCTCAGAGGTTAAGAAAACACAAGTTCGACAAGCAATATGAGAAATTTTTGGAGGTGTTCAAACAACTTCAAATAAACATTCCTTTTGTAGAGGCTCTTGCACAGATGCCTATTTATGTTAAGTTTCTTAAGGAATTGTTGTCCAACAAATGGAAATTGGAAGAGGACGCTACAGTAGCACTAAAAGAGAAGTGTAGTGCTATTATTCAGAATAGGCTTCCACTGAAGCTTAAGGATCCTAGGAGTTTCTCCATACCATGCACCATTAGAGAAACAAAATTCAAAAAAGCATTATGTGATCTTGGTGCAAGTATAAGTTTGATGTCACTCTCAATATGTGAAAAATTAGGCTTCAAAGAAATGAAATCGACCAAAATGACATTGCAGCTTACAGATAGATCAGTTAAGTATTCGGTTGGTACTATAGAAAATGTGTTGGTGAAAGTAGGAAAATTCTACATTCCAGTGGACTTTGTTGTGTTAGATATGGATGAGGATATGGAAATTCCCTTAATTCTTGGAAGACCATTTTTGGTAATAGCAAAAGCTTTGATAGATGTTAAGTAAGGGAAGCTGACATTAAGAGTGGGTGATAAGGAAGTGGTATTCAATATTGAAAAAGCAGCTAAATATCCTAACTTCACAGACAGTTGTTTCAGTATTGATATCATTGACAAGTTGGTTCAAGTGATATTCGAGAAGGAATATTTTAGAGACCCTCTTGAGGCTTGCTTGATGAATAATAAAACAACGAAAGATGAGAAAGTGGATATAACCGAATGTGCATATGCATTAGAATCAGCTATTCCTATTCCATATCAAAAGAGGTTTTACTATGAAGAACTAGGTCAAGGTGGAAAACTATCTCTACCTTTAATTGAGCAAGCACCAATTCTGGAATTGAAACCGCTTCCATCAAATCTCAGGTATGCATTTCTTGGTTCTAATAAAACTTTACCTATTATTTTGAATACTAATGTAAATGAAATTCAATTAGAGAAAACATTGAGATGTCTTAGAGAAAACAAGACATCTATTGGACAGATAATTTCAGACATTAAAAGGATTAGCCCTTTTATTTGCATGCATGAGATTTTAATGTAAGAAAACCATAAGCCTATTATTGAACATCAAAGAAGGTTAAATCGTAACATGAAAGATGTAGTTAGGGCAGAAGTGACTAAGTTGCTTGATGCTGGAATTATCTATCCAATTTTAGATAGTTCATGGGTTAGTCCGGTGCATGTAGTACCTAAGAAAGGTGGACTGTAGTTGAAAATGAGAATAATGAATCGATTCCCACTAGGACAGTAACAAGGTGAGAGTTTGCATTGATTATAGAAAATTGAACAATGCTACCCGCAAATACCATTTTCCACTTCCATTCATTGATCAAATGCTTGAAAGGCATGTAGGCAACGTATATTTTTGTTTTCTAAATGGTTTTTCAGGATATTTTCAAGTCCCTATAGCACATAAGGATCAAGATAAGACTACCTTCATTTGTCTATATGGTACCTTTGTATATAGACAAATGCCTTTTACATTATGCAACACTCCAGTAACATTTCAACGTTGCATAATGGCAATCTTTATTGATCTCATTAAGAAGACCATGGAAGTGTTCATGGATGATTTTACAGTGTATAGGTCTTCCTTCAATGATTGCCTATCGAGCTTGACAAAGGTTTTAGAGCGTTGCAAAGAAACTAACCTGGTATTAAATTGGGAAAAGTGCCATTTCATGGTACAATAAGGCATTATGCTAGGACACAAGATTTCATAAGTAGGGATTAAGGTAGACAAAGCTAAGATAAAGGTGATTGAGAAACTACCACCACCCACCAATGTAAAGGGAGAAAGGAGCTTCCTTAGTCATGCAGTCTTTTATCGCCGCTTTATCAAGGGATTTTCTAAAATAGCCAAACCTCTTTGTGATTTGTCAAATAAAGATGTTATATTTGATTTTAACCATGAGTTTTTGAGTGCTTTTAATAGGTTAAAGTAAGCTTTGACCTCAGCTCCAATATTAGCTCCACCTGATTGGAACCTCCCTTTTGAGATCATGTGCGATGCGAGTGATTTTGCAATAGGAGCAGCACTATGCTAGAGGAAAGATAAGAAAGTACACATGGTTTACTATGCGAGCAGAGTGTTGGATGAAGCTAAAAGGAATTACACTACAATTGAGAAGGAGATGCTCGTAATCATTGTTGCATTAGACAAGTTCAAGTCATACTTAGTGGGATCAAAAGTGATTGTGTTTACCAATCACGCGGCTATCAAATACTTAATGAAGAAAAAGGATGCAAAGTCGCATTTGATTCGATGGGTCTTGCTTATGCAAGAGTTTGACCTGGAGATTAAGGATAAAAAGGGTTTAGAAAATATGGTCGTAGACCACCTTTCAAGATTGGAGAATAAGGAAGAAGTAAAAGAAGAATTGTCAGTTAAATATTACTTTCCAAATAAGCATTTATTGGCAGTCTCTAGTTCAACCCCATGGTATACAGATATTGTGAATTATTTGGTGAGTAAAGTAGTACCACTTGAACTATCTTCACAACATAAAAAGAAATTATTTGCTGATGTGAAGTACTACTTTTGGGATGAACCACTACTATTCAAGCACTGCAGAGATGGGCTGATTAGGAGATGTGTGCCAGAAGAGGAGATGAGGGATATTCTTAAGCATTGCTATAGAAGAGAAACTGGAGGCCATATGAGAGAAACTGAAGGCCATACAACTACATCAAAATCAGTTGCTAAAATTTGGCAATCCGGATTTTATTGGCCAACCATATACAAGGATGCAAGGGAATTCATAGAGTCATGTGATCAGTGCCAAAGAACTGAGAACATATCAAGGAGACATGACATGCCACTCAACACCATTCTTGAAGTGGAATTATTTGATGTGTGGGAAATTGATTTCATAGGACCATTTACATCCTCATTCAACAATAAATTCATCCTGGTGGTAGTTGACTACGTCTCCAAGTGGGTTGAGGCAATAGCAAGCCCCAAGAATAACTATTGGGTGGTAATCAAGTTCATAAAGAAATTTATCTTTTCTCGATTTAGAGTGCCAAGAGCAATCATAAGTGATGGAAGCTCTCATTTTTGTAATAAAGACTTCAATACCTTGTTAAAAAGATGTGGAGTAAAACACAAGGTTGCCACTTCTTACCATCCTCAAACTAGTGGCCAAGTAGAGATATCAAATCGGGAATTGAAACATATTTTGGAGAAGACAGTGAGCAATTCTAGGAAGGATTGGGCTCTTAAGCTAGATGATGCACTTTGGGCATATAAGACATCTTACAAGACTCCCATTGACATGTCACCATATCGACTTGTCTTTGGAAAAGCCTGTCATTTGGTAGTTAATTTCGAGCATAAAGCTTATTGGGCAATCAAAGAGTTAAATATGGATTTGAAGGCAATAGGATCCAAAAGAATGCTTTAACTGAGTGAAATGGAAAAAATAAGGATGGGGCTTATGAAAATGCAAGGATTTATAAAAAGAAGACTAAATCATGGCATGACAAGCATATATATAAGCGCAATTTTAATACGGGGCAACAAGTATTGTTATTTAACTCACATCATAAATTTTTTCCAGATAAGCTAAAATCAAGATGGTCGAGTCCATTCCGAGTTGTTTAAGTATTTCCCCATGGAGCTTTCGAAATCCAGAATGAGGCAATGGAAACATTCAAAGTCAATGATCAACGCCTTAAGCCATACTTTGGAGGGCACAAATTGGATAACTGAGTGACCTATTATCTGAATGATGTAAAGTGAACTACTCAACGTCAAACTAGTGATGTTAAAGAAGCGTTTCTAGGAGGCAACCCACCATTAGTAAATTTTATTTTCTTGGTAATATTTATATTTTTTTTTAACTTTAAGCAAATTAATTCTTTTTATTTAGTTATTTAATTTTGTGTTTGCTAAATTTTAGTTATAATATTTTAGAGTAAAAAAAAGGTTTCGCAAACTAGGTCCCGGTTTCTCAAACCGATTGACCTGATTTCTCGAAAAGCAAGCGGATTTGACCTGATTTTTACTTAAAGATTAAAATTCCAGCTTAAAAAGAAAAATCGAGTATCGATTTTTCAACCAAATGTACCTGGTTTCTCGAGCTAAGCCTGTTCTCGACCCGATTTTTCAATTCAACTCTAAATTTCAAGAAACCGAGTAACAAACACTAACCCAATTTTTGACCCTTCTCCGCCCGTTTTCTTAAGAAACCACTTGCTACACCTGATTTTTGAATTGTCAAAACCGGTTTTCGAAACCCAATATCTTCATTTTTAGTTTCCTTTCAAAAATTTCAACTTCTCATTTTTTTTTTCAACTCTCCATCATTCTTCTTAGCAATTTTAAGATTTTCCTTTATTCAAATACCATTTTCTTTAGTTTTCTTTTATTTTCATCAATCAATTGCCAAGAATCAAGCATACTAGTAGGCCACGATAAAGGAGATGCGTTCGGCCAAAAACTGAACCTCCACCACTAATCCAGCTACCATTGGACTTTCAAAATATTGTTCATCAAGATAAGTTTGTTTCTATCTCCCATCGTAAATTAGGAGATACTAGAATTATGGATAAGTATATATTAGGTGTGTTAGAATTACGAATTGTTGTATTTAATTTATTTGGATGGTATTGGATGGAGGAAATTTGCTACCTTGTGTATTCCTACCTATAGAGAACTAGCTTTTGAATTTCTTAGTAGTCTGACATATATCATATATGCATTTGAGACAACAGACCCTGAATTCCATGAGTTTAATTTAATAGGTGTTAGAAGGAGACTCTCTATTATTGAATTTAATGTCATATTTGGATTTGATAATGAAGGGCTTAAAAAGGAACCTACGATTTTCAATGAGGAAATTTTGTGGTCTCAGTTGACTGGAATTAATTCTTACACCCGTAGTGAGAGTAAAGCTAATTTGATACGTAGTCAAGTCATTCGGTTTGTGCATAGATTTATGTCTCACACTTTGTTTGGAAGAGGAGAAAATAATAGTAAGGTTTCCAAATAAGAGTTATTTTTCATTTGGTTCATGCTTGAGAGATATAGAGTGAACATTGCTTATTGGTTGCTTCCTCATTTTAAATATCTCAGACAACCAGTTAGAGGTAAGGTAGTTGGGGCTGGTTTGATCACTGCTATTGCGTATCATTTTAGGTTTCAAAACTAGCCTTATAATTTCATTCCAATAGGAGTTGAGATAGTTGATCTTGCCATTTGTAAAAAGATGGGACTTTGTGGTATGGGTGAAGATAGAATTTATTATTTAATGGACAGACAGGGACACAAAATTGCTCGTTATGGACCGATGCCACCTAATGTTCTTGATGTTGAGACAACACCATCTGACACTGAGCCCGAGTCTGAGGATGAGCCTGCTCCTCAGCAGTTTCCTCCTCCTCCTCCTCATTCTCAGAGATTCGGAGCGAGCTCATCATCTTCAGTATCATCACTTGAGGATAGCTTGAAGCATATGAAAATTGAGACTAACCGTAGATTGGTACAACTAGAAATTGATAAAGAACGGCGATTTCAATCTCTTCATGACTTAATCAAAAGTAACTTTTGAAGCATGTGCTTGCATTTTGAGGTGTTTGTGTTTGCATTAAATGCTTGTTACGCTGCGTCAAGTGGTATTAGAACTTTCATGGTAACTGGTGGTAATAGCGGTGGTCTTTGTGACAATGTTCAAGAGGCTGGAGCCCCATTTGTTGGGGATAAGGCGTTGCAAAATTTGAAGTAGCATTTATAAGGACACCTGGAACAACATATCGATCTAAGATTTCGTCGTTTTGAAGAATGATTTGAAGAGATTGTTGGTCAATTAAATAATCTGGGTGTTAATGCTAATAGGAATTAGAATAACGATAGATAACTAGGAGTTACAGCATGTGGAGAACTTGTCCGACTTATTCCTATGCGCAGGCCGATTAATAACTATGATGATAATTTAGAAGAGAAGGAGGAAGAGTGTGAGTTCACGAGGAATGAAAGGAATAAGGGATACAAGAGAAGGGAAGACATCAGAGAATGTTATGGAAGGTGGGACAATGATCGAAAAGGATATGATTTTAAATTAAAAGCCGATATCCCTTATTTCAGTGGCAACATAGGTATTGAAGAGTTCTTGGATTGGATCGCTGACATCGATAAATTCTTTGATTACATGGACACGCCCCTAGAAAATCGAGTGAGACTCGTGGCTTGTAGGTTGAAGGGTGGTGCCTCTGCTTGGTGGGAGAGAGTACAGAACAATAGGGAATGAGAAGGTAAGGGGATGGGTTTACACCTGGTTTAGGATGAAAAGGCTATTGATGGACGAGTTCATACCACCAGATTATGAATAAATTTTGTTCCAACGATGTCAGCAAGGTTGTCATTCGGTTTATGAATATATAGCTAACTTCATGAGACTGGCAGAAAGAAATAACTTATCAAAAACAGAAGGGCAGTAAGTGGCGGGGTACTTGGATGGGCTAATGCCTTTTATAAAGGATTAAATTGGTGTACAGGTGTTAAAAACCTTGTCTGAAGCGAAAAATATGGCCTTGAAAGCTAAGTTGATACAGGCAGAAAGGGGCAGAAGGAGTTTTGAGACTTATATGTCCTCGGTAAAGAAGTCGCCACTCGCACTGATCGATTCAGTAATAATTCTCGCAATTATCTTGATCAGTACCAAGTAGAAAAGGCTATAGGAAAGAAACCTACCACCGATACCATAGAAAAAGAAGTACAAAAGCCTGTTAATCCTTATGCTAGGCCTACTGTAGGAAAGTGCTTCAGGTACAATCAACCTGGGCATAGGTCCAATGAATGTCCACAAAGGAGAACAATGAATATAGTGGATAAAGAAGATGAGGATGATGAGGGAGTCTATTGTGAACCAGATAGGGAAGGGGATGACTATGAAGATGAAGATGATTCTGGTTAGGCGTACGTTGTACAGAGGATGATGCTTTCACCAAAATAGGAAGACAAGTCCCAACGACACCAGTTATTTCGATCTAGGTGCACCATTTTCAATAATATTTTTGCTTTTGTTATTGATAGTGGTAGTTGTGAAAATATAATTAGGAGAGAGGTTGTACAGAGGTTAGGGTTGTCGATAGAAAAACATCCCAATCCTTATACTTTAGGGTGGATTAAATCTAATGTTGATAGTATAATAGTGACTGAGAAGTGCAAACTTCTATTTTCTATTAGCAAATATAAGGATGAGGTGTATTATGATATAGTAGATATAGATGTATGTCATATATTGTTTAGCAAGCTATGGCAATTTGATATGGATGCACAACATTCTGGCAAGAGTAATCAGTATAGCCTATAAAGGGATGGTGTTAAATACACCTTACTGCCATTAAAGAACAAAGTTGTCAAACCCAAACAGTCCACTTTCCTTATAATAACTAGTAGATTCAGCGAAGAAATAAAAGAAACGAGGCAAGTTCATGCTTTAATTATGATGCAAGTTTGTGTTATGGAAGATGAGGTGTAAGTGGATGAGCAATCTGAGGCAATCAGACCTCTACTGCAAGAGTTCAAGGACCTGATGCTAGATGAGGTACCTGCAGGATTACCTCCCATGTGAGATATTCAGCATCACATCTATTTGATCCCTAGTGCAAGCTTGCCTAATTTACCTCATTACAGGATGAGCCCTAAGGAGAGTGAGTGTCACATCCCACATTATAGGGCTGCGACAGTCCTAGGGTACGGGATTAGCTTTCGCAACCAGTACCACGAAGAACCCCAAATTACATGCTATTCTAATTAACCATTTTCACAGATATATTTTTTTTTTATATTTAAAATCCATATATATGAATTCTGCGGAAACTCGGACAGAGTCTCCTCTAAAATATTAACATTTACCTCCGGCAAGAATAATTTAAAACACTCCCAATATTATTCATCCAGTCTCAACCATTCTCCAACTCAATTAATAATTTCATTCACAACCACAAATATCCCATCCAATTCATGTAACTAATTTATGTCACAAATACGCATATTCTTTTCCATGAATAATTTGATAGAATATAAGCCCATCTTAACGTATCCCTACATACAATTAAGATGTGCCTCTATCCTACCGATGCATTTTCATCACAAAAGTAGAGAAACATACCTTGGCGCACCTGTGCGTTCAGTGTAAATCACATGAGAGTACAAAATTGTTACAACCCAAAATATAAATACATGCACCAATTAATTAATCACAACATAACTAATGACTACACATCATGGAGTACTAATGCTATCTAAGAGGGCTATACATAAATCTCGGCTGGAGCAAGAAGGAAGGAGTAGACGAAGATGTCAGTCTCACTCGTACCCTGAAAAACATTTAACAACGTGGGGTGAGTATAAATACTCAGTGGAATAGATAAATATGAAATTCATTAAAAACTTAACCTGCCAATTTGCCCATATATGACCATTTCCTGAAAATTTCACAATTATTCCAATAATGCGTGCAACAAATATAAGATGGACT
>CANXYC010432611.1:0-16266 GCA_948193065.1 Aleurites moluccanus | reverse complement strand
TTTGTGTATATCATGGAGTATAGGAAATTGTACATTGTCAATTTAAGTGTTTCCTCATTGTTTGAAATTCTGCGTATCCATGTATTGATAAATCTCATCTATGTTGTGCAGATGTCTGATAGTGAGAGAGGAGGTATTCATCCCTATTTAGGCGATGTTCGGCGTCCGGATAGGGGGGAGCCGGAGGTCAGTTTTAGAGCCTCGGTTCAGGGCAGGGAAGCAGATTTTGAACCGCCTAGATCTCGTAGGAGGACAGATAGTGGCGGAGGGGATGATGCCCAGTGGAGACAAGAGATTCAGGAGCTTAGGCAAGAGATGCAAATGAGGAATCAAGAATTAGCAGATATGTTACAGGCTCATTTAGTGGGGCAGGCTGCAGCAGTTGTGCAGCCACCAGCACCAGTACCACCACCACCTTTGTTTCCTATCCCTCCTATAGCTTAGCCTGTTGTCCCTCCAGTAATAGTACCTCCCATAGCAGTGCCACCAGTGCCAGAGAGGGCACCAGCAGTTAGAGAAAGAGTTGGGGGTAGGCGGTTGATTCCAGAGGGCGGTGTTTCATTATTTGAGTTCAGGAAGTTACAACTGCCCTTATATCAGGGTGAATATGGTAAAGATCCTTCGGACTTCATTGAGATAGTTGACTGAACAGTTAGGGGTCTACCGTGTTCTGACGCCAGATTGATTGAGCTAGTAGGATCATTATTGCAGAGGGATGCCTCTACCTAGTTTGACGAGAGGATAGATGGGAACATCAGGGGTGATAACCCTATGTATTGGACAGAATTTAACAGAAGCTGCTTGATGAATTTTTACCAGAAGGGTTAAGAGACCGAAACAGTGCTAGATTTGAGCAGTTGGTTCAGGGTAGCATGAGTGTGCTGAGTATGCCCGGGAGTTCCGGAGATTGAACAGATATGGTAGGTCTATAGCTCCTACAGAGGCTCATTTGATCCGGAGGTTCCGGAATGGGTTGCAGTCGGCCATTTGTAATAATCTGCTGGCCACACAGTTTACTTCATTGGGGACCATTATTGATACAACAGTGCAAATGGAAATAAACTCTAAGAAGGACAGAGTTGAGAGAGATCAGAGGAGGTTCCAGGGGGATTCATCTAGACCAGGGCAGAGACCCTTCCAGACTGGTTCATTATTTGGTTCAGGGGGATTCATTATTTGTTAGCACAATTGTACATATTGAACATATTGACCCTATTTACTTGTTATATTATATGTGATGTGACTCATACTACAGGTTATTATCGTTCACCATATTTTAAACATTTCATATGCTATACTTATAGTTTATCACTTGTACCACCTATTTTCAGTACTATTTGTTCTATCCTTTCCTATATTGCTCCTAACCTTTTCAGGTTCCGGTTCAGCTTCAATGGTATATAATTTTCATGTATTTTTGTATATAATTACTTACAGAGTATTTTATACTCACCCCCATGAGTTTAAATCTTTTCAGGTGACGGTGAGGTCCGAGTTCCACAGGGTCCTCTTTCTTCGTCATGGACATTTGACATATATATGTAAATATTATGAGTTAATCCTTGATCCAGATTCTATCTAGTAGCTTATGGTACTATAATTCAAAGTATGAGTAATTAGATTGTTATTTATGTATTTACCTATGGGTGTATGTCGATATAGTTGCCTATTTTGGGATTATAGCAGGTATGATAATGATGATGGTTTATGTTGAGAATTGAGAAATACGGATGAGTTGATGATGTGGAGATGGAGTTGAGTTGGGAAATGATTATTTAGAAGTGTTTATTTGAAAATTGGAAAACTGGCATGTTGAGAATACAGAGGAAACTCTGCCGGATTTTAGGCAGGACATTGGCATAATGTATATGTATGAGATTTGGCATGAGGTATAATGGTATAACATGAATGAACTTGTATGATATATGAGCTATTAGAACAAATAAGATTTATGAGTATTAGCTAAATTGTATTAGGGATTCATCGAGGTACCGGTAGCCACAGACGGATCCCGTATCCTTAGACCATCGCGACTTCCTGGTTTGGGTCATGACAGAAATCATGACCAATGTTAAAACTATAGATTAACACATTTAAAGAATTTTAAAGAGTGCTTATACTATGGGGGAGCATAAATGAAGAAGTGCATTATTTGCAAAATTAAAGTTGGAAAAATTCAAGTAGTCTCAACCGCTACGGATGGAGTCGTGACAGCTACGTGTGAAGTCGCAGGCGTGGCACTAGGAAGTCGCGGGTGTGAAATTATCTAAAAAAATTTTATTAGCCTTAGACCAAAATAGAGGATGAAGTCGCAGGCACGACCGTTGAAGTCACAGGCATGACCCGAAGAATTCGAAGCCATAGCTACTACTATTAGACATGTAAAAAGTCTAAATTGATGCCAAATTATATATAAATAAGGATAAGCTAATAAGTTAAGCCATATATGGATGGAAATAAATAGATGTTTAGTTTTCCGAACAAAATTTGGATTGAGCATTGGATATTGGAAAATGAAGATATGAATTTTTGAAGGATTTATACTTAAGCTAACAGACTAAGACAAAATAGATAAGACAATTTGAAAATGTTGTTGAGAATTATAGAAGTAGAATTTGTTCATTGCATTACACATAATTGAAGCTCTAGAAGTCTACTTTAATATGCAAAAATAATCAAATGATTTGGAGCTCTATAGAAGGTAAAATTAAAGAATTAGTGAAGTATGCTCAAACTATCTTATAGATTAGTGCAATAAAATTTTATGATTTTTTAAGGTATAAATATGGACGATTTAGGAGCTATGATAAACTACAAAATCGAATTAGACATCCCAAAGTTTTTAACAAAAAAAAAAATAGTGAATAATTTAGAGTTGAATAACTTAAGATATGAAGAAAACTAATCGAGGGTGTGACATCAGGAGTCGCAGGCGCAACGTTTCTTCAAAAAAGTCCAATAGCAAAAGTCACCTAAGTCACGGGCGCAACTCAGGAGGTCACGAGCTCGACTGCTCTGATTCTGACATAAAAAAATAACCATTGAAAAATGTTCTAACAGCTATATTTTGGATCCTAACGGTCATATTTAATGTTGAGCTATAAATACAAGTTGTTTTGAAGCTTAAGAAGGTGAGAAATCAATAGAATAATAATTGAGATTATTGAATTAAGTTTTTGCATTAAAATCATTCTTGTATATGGCTTAGATAGCCTATATTTATAAAGCATCAATTTGTAAGCTTTAAATTGTAAAATCCTTGAGTTCATTAAGACTCATTGATTATTTGAGAGTTGGGTAAACTCTAGGGAAATTCTTTCTCTTCTTTTTTTGTATTTCTTCAAGGGTTTGAGTGTGAGCCAAATAGGAAAACACTTGTAAAGTTTGAGTGTTAACATAACACTTTGGATTTGATCTTGCACCCATATAAGTATTGGTTAAGGGAACTCTCAAGTGTGATCTTAAGGAGTGGATGTAGGCAAGGTTGTCGAACCACTATAAATCCTTTGTATTATTTTTCCTTCTTCCCTTTCTTCTCTTTGTAAATTTTAATTTGTTGTTAATTCCGCAAACAATCAATTCACCCCCCCCCTCTTGGTTATCAAAGGGACTTAAAATTGGCATAAGAGCTTTGTTTCCAGAATTTTCAAAGATTTAATCATCTTGGAACAAAGATCAAATGGCAAGCCAAAGAGCGAGTTTTGTTGAAGGCAGTTCAACCATGAGACCACCTTATTTTGATGGCACTGACTTTCCATATTAGAAGAATATAATAAAAATTTTCATGGAAAGTAACAGTATTGATTTGTGGGATGCGGTTCAAGAAGGGTATACAATTCCTATTAAAATTGTTGATGGCATTGAGGTGAAGAAGCCCAAAACCGAATGGACGACCACCGAAAAAAGGCCAACGGGAGAAATGCAAGAGCAATACACACTTTATATTGTGCATTGAGTAGAGAAAAGTATAAAAAAGTCTCACATTGCAATTCAACCAAGCAAATTTGGGATATCTTGGAAAACACTCATGAAGCAAACAAGAATGGAGTTGTTAATCTTTGCTTCATGGCAATAGAGTAGGATGCATCGTCAAATGAGGTAATAAATTCAAACTCCTCTAATAATGATAATGATGCCATGCAATTATTAGAATCCTTGTTTTCTAAATATCAAAAATTGCATGATAGGTATGATGTTTTGAAAGCCATGCATAATAAAGTTGTAGATGAATGTGATAGTCTTAAAAATGAAAATGATAATTTAAATGCCTCCAAAATTAACTTGGAAAAGGCTATCACTCAGAAGACTCATGAGCTTAATGAAATTAAAATTGAGAATGAAACCCTAAAGGCTAAAATTATTTCTCATGATGAGTCTTTAGCTATGTCTTGCAATGGCAAAGACAAACTTGAGGAGATTCTTGAATCTCAGGATAGTGAGCCACCCACAATTAAGAACTTAAATGATAATGCATGTTGCTCCATTTCACATGTGCCATATGTGGCTCCATCCAAGGCTATGAGGTCTATACATGCATGCATTAGGCTAAAAATGATTTTCATCATATAGTGGATAGTTATTATTGTGATAAATTTGGTCATAAGAGCTATAGATGCCATGTTAGAAAAATGCATCTAGGTTATGTTCATATGCATGCTCTCAATGCTAACCCCCAGCTAATGGGTACCAAAAATGCATTGTTCCTCTCCTTATATGTAGAAATTTGTGTGGAAGAACGAAGGATAAAAGGTTTATCTTCCCCCACATAAAAGATATGGTACAAACAAAGCTCATACTTATAAAGCATTCAGAAATGGAAGGGCATATAGGCCATGCACCAAAGGATATGAAGCTTTCAATAATTGGAGAAGCTCATATAAGAGAAGGCACTATCAATGGAGAAATGGTAGCAATCCTCAATGGAAGAGAGTTTGGTAGAGATAAATATACCTCCAAACCCCCTTTACATTTCAAATAATAGGCATGCTTTGAAATTGATTGAATTGCATATTTGAATATGTTTGAGTATTTCATTTCATATCATGCTTGAATAAGTTTTTTGCATTTATTCAATGAGAAAGGAGAGAATATTTTTTTGAAAATTTTGTCTCTCATTGATGATGGTTGCTTTAATGATCCCTTTAGCACCCTTGAATGTTTTTAATTGATTAGGGGGAGAAATTTTTATAATTTCAATTGATATCATTTTTATGATGTCATTTCATTTAGTTTTCCTCTAGTATTTCAATTTATATAAATTATTTTTTAAAGGGGGAGAACTTAACCTTTTTAATGATATCAAAAAGGGGGAGATATTTGTACAAGTGTTTGTATTTCATTGGTATTTATTTCTATGACCTATTTTGCTTATTTATTTGAACACTTGTATGCATGGTTTTGTTATCATCAAAAATAGGGAGATTGTTCACCCTCTTGGGCTTAATGCTGATTTTGATGGTAACAAAACAATATAAATGTGTTATTTGTGCTAACAATTTGTTTGAATGAATTGAGGCATGAGAAATCATAATCAATATCATATCTATAGGATTAACACATTTAAAGAATTTTAAAGAGTGCTTATGCTAAGGGGGAGCATAAATAAAAAGTGCACTATCTGCAAAATTGAAGTTGCAAAAATTCAAATAGTTGCAGCCGCTATGGATGGAGTCGCAGTAGCTACGTGTGAAGTTGCAAGATCGACACTAGGAAGTCGCGTGTGTGACATTATCTCAAAAATTTCTAGTAGCCTCAGACCAAAATAGAGGATGAAGTCGCGAGTGTGACCGTTGATGTCGCAAGCACAACCCAAAAATTCACAGCCATAGCTGGTGCAAAATTAGCATAATAACAAGGGCCTTTATGAAATTTACCACACGTAGGACACAAAGAATTATGAGTCCTAGATGGTGCAAAATTAGCTGAACCATGACTCATCTGAGAAATGGGACTAGGGGTGGTCCGACTCTGTTGTGGTCACTCTAAAGGTCCTCTATACCCACTCTAAAGACCTGACTGATGAGTCATTCCCATACTTTTCACCCTACTCTCTTGTTTAGAAGAACTGTTTGTTTTAACTATCTTCTTCTCTGCTCTTTCAGATCTAGCCTTATCCACCAGCTTAGAGTAAGAGTCAAACTCAAAAGCAGCTAGGAGTTTAAATAGTGGAGTCACTATCCTCTGCGAAACCTTTGAATCTGTGCCGCTTCTGTAGGAACCAAAGTTGGAGCAAATTTGCTCAAATGATTGAACTTCCTGGCGTACTCTGAAACACTCATACCAGGTGTCTCAACCAATCTTTCAAACTTTATAGATTTAGCTTCCCTCACGCTCTCTGAAAGAAATTCATTTAGTAGCAATTCCTTAAATCTCTCCCATAAAAGATCTTCATTTTCCTGAAGCATACCAGAAATGCTTCTCTTGAACCAATCTTTGGCCTCAGCTTTCATCAAATAGCCAACAAACTCTATTGCTCTTTTATTAGGAATCTGCAAAATCTATACTTTCTCTTCGATTTTATCACGACCCATTTTCGGATTGCGATTGTCCTAGGGTGCGGGAGATGCCAGAGGCGACCGATACCCGTAGAACCCATCATCTTTAATCACACCAATACAATCACATACTATATCAATATCGCAGTGGAAACATCTATTACCATCAATTACATATTAGACTATAATCATACACTCATATAAGTACTATTCATTCTATTACTATATCATTCATTCTGTTACTTTCTGAAATTACCATAATCTTATACATTTATACTCCAAAATATCCATACATACATGTTCATAAACTAACTATACCATACATAACCCATGGAGCAACTAGGATATGAACATACAAAAATATTCAGTGTTTAATATAATTACACTGCTATAATATTGTAGAATCCACAGAGAGTCAAAATGTTGAGATATCTGTCTCCTACTCTGCACCTGGAGAGGGTGAGTATATATGATACTTAGTGAATCTAATATGCATCGACCAATAAAATAGGTAATGGAATATCAATAAGCAATAGGCAGATGAGATAAATAAATCAATCTGCTCGAAATCTCTGAATACAGAGTCAAGTACAGAATATGACTGTAAAGTCAATACTCATATCAAGGAAGACATATCATATGGATAAGATAGATAATGACAGATATAGAGCCATACGCATAGAAATGTGTCAAGCACAAATCAATCTCATATCAATAAATATAAGACGGATCGGGTCTTATGACTAGGACTGATATCCCTTCCCAGTTAGGGCATAACAAAATACATTATGCACAATGCCGATAGTATGTACTCACTACCCTATCGGGGCGGCAACTCTGTCAAATCACATCGGAATCAATAGAAACAATAAACACATCAATAGATATCATTTCATAATAATGGCATCATCAAGTATCAATAACTCATTATTAATTAATTTAATAAACAATAGAATCAATAGGATATCAATAACAATTGATTATACAATGACCAAAGGTCTAGCAACCAACAATGGGATCAAACATAAGTTGGTCATTTACAAACAAAAAGTTGACACAATTGGCATGCCATTGTCGCTGGCGACGATGGCATTAAAATGGTTGGCCTATGGATTTTTAAGCTAGGCATTTTATTGAACACATTGTGTGCAACAATGAAATGACATTTTGGCAAGGTTTTGGTACAACATTGACATTGCCACAAATATCAATAACAACACACATTATAAGTAATTCCATAGGCATTATATACTCATCAATAATCAATATTAAATGGATCAAATTGGCTAAGGAAAAACAAATCGAAATGAAGCAAAAATCAAAGGCAATTTATCCTATTGTGGTTCGACCAAAATAGTCTTTTTGCATATGAATTCCAATTGACATTTTAACACTTTAGACATAACATATGACGCATAAAAGACTCACCTAACACTTCAAATCACCTAGCAAAATTGGTTTGCCACTAATTCCTTCAAATTCCTCAAAGTAGGCAAAATGTGCAATTTTTTCAATTGAATTTTCTACAACAATTCAACCATAGAATATTCACCAATTAACTTCCAATTAACTTATTCTATACTCAAATTACACATACTAATCCAATTTCACAAAATCAAATCATACAACTTAGGTTTAGGGTTTGAAAATTGGGCAAAAATGCTATATGCATCAATTGATGCAATTAAACACATTACCCCATCTAACTAACATCAAATAACCCTAAATCAATCATAAAATCAAACAAAGTAACAATTTACCTCAAATTGATGCTTTGGTCAAAATTCCCAAATGCTTTGTTCTTGAAATTTTCTTAATTTCCAAGGTTGCAAATGGATGGAGGATGAAGAATATGTAATTTATTTCAAGTTTCCATGGATTTTCCTTAGCAAAATTGAAGAAAAATCAATGGAAAAGGGAGGGAGCAATTTCATACAAGGAAGGAGAAATGAAGAACACAAAAATTCTAAGTATGGCTTATATAGTAAGTCACATCTGGCAAATTTCACTTTGGTCCTTAAACTTTCCTTAAATTGTGCTTTTACCACATTTCTTTCGGTAATTTATTCTGACAATTTCGTCGGGATTTGGATTTCAATGTAAATATTCAAACATCTTATTTTTATTAATACTTTATAATAAAAATAGTTTCAGAGTCGTTCTGAAACTCAGACAGTTCAAATTCTACTATATCCCTAAAGTTTCCTTTATTTACGGTTTTGCCATTGTTTATTTTATCAGTGTTCTTAAACATTTTTCACCTCTTTATTTTTACTGTATTTACATATGCATACACATAATCATTTACCTCTTAGTCAGAATTAGAAATTCATCTGTCGACCGGGCTGCTATTTTTGCGGCAGTGATATCGACACCGACAATTTCCAAAAAAAAATTTCCTTTTCTGCTCTAACTGAGTTTTTGAAATTATCTTTAGTCATTTCGATAATTTCAAACCACATACTGAGCACTTTAATCATAAAAACATGGTAAGCTTTTCTAGGGTATTACAAATTTCTTCTAGGAAATCTGTAGGATCCACCTTACCTCTATTCTCTGAGGGCTTAAGCTTAAGAAATCTCTTGAATGATATCTCTTCTACTTAAGGTACAATGGGTGGTGGAACTCCAGAGGAACGGGAATCTCTGGAGCTTGTACTGGAGGTACCTGCTGCTGCCTTTACTAAGTAATGAACTTAACTATTATTGCATAGTTCCTTTGCAGGTGTTCTAATTGTTGAGCCATATTACCCATATCTGCTTGTGGCACAGAAGGAACCTTATCACCTCCATTTCCATCCACAGAGCCTTCTTCAGAAGGAAAATCTCATCTAGGATGGCCTCGACCTAGTCCTTTACCACGTCATAGAGGCATCTCGATATTAATAAGAAGAACAAACAAGATCAGACTCATTATGCACACTTAATGTATATCTATACCAAAGGAAGACACAATACGAACGAGACATGTATTCTATGCTTCATAGTTATCTTAATCGACACTTATACTAGGGCTTATACACATCTATCTATCTTTCTATCTTAAGGATTATAAACCTATAGCTTTGATACCACCTTTGTCACACCCAGACTCCATGGTGCGACGGTTCTAGGACAAGGATAGACTTAAGGCCACTATAAATACGTAGAACACTCATATCCTATATCTCATACATAACATATATTCACATCATACATAATTATCATCATGTATACTCATTTCTATGAATCATATAATCATCATTCATGCATTTCCATACATATCATATGATTTTCTCTTGTTCCTTACCGATAAAAAAAAATACATCCCACATCAATAAGGAACAAGGGCAACCCATAATGTATCAATTTAGACATCAAAATAATATCATCCTTATCATCTAACTACAGAGCTTTAGAGTATACTCCTAATACATATAAATACCATAAGACAAAATAATATACATCAAAAAAATTACATATAGTCTTCTTGGAGGAATGAATCAAAAAGATCTATCTTCGATGTTAGCACCCTCTCGAGATATACAATCACCTGAAATCCATATAAGAGGAGTGAGCCTTCAATTCAGTAAGATATAAACATGCAATGCAAAGGTCAAGCTGAAGGAACGTGGGTATGGAAGTTTCATAAGGTTATGCTTACAAGAACATAAGTGCTCACAATCGAATAACACTATCAAATCATATGATAAAACTGTCATCATCATCAAAACGCATCAGTAGCCTTGCTACCTTATCATAATACATATGCTTAGCCGGACATATGCCTAGAGCTCATGGCTCCTTCTAGGTGGAACACTGATAAAACCCTATCAGTTGGGCTCCTAAAGTGCACAATGGACCAATGAGGTTACTCTGATTGGGAAGAGCCTCCTATACATATGCATATCATAGGTCATATAGCTTGTATTTCACAAAGAATCATATTGGTCACAAGACCATCAACATATAAACATGAATTCATTCAAGTTAGCATATAGGTTTCATATGAGCTTGGTCCAAGGAAGAATGACCAAGTGATTTACAACATATAAAGTGATTACATGAAATAAATTATCATTTGTTTGAGAACATCATAGGAAATTCATTTAATAGGTTAACAATACAATATTTCATAACATGAGAATCATATACATGTACATTAGGAAGGATTGAACAATCAATTTCAAGGAAATAACATGCATATGCAATGTTTATACTTACCTCAAAGCAAATTATCCTTATATTTCCTTCAATTACTTGTACATTCAATAATCTTCTCTATTTTCTTGAGTTCTCCTCTCCTATGTCAAATCCCCAAATACTCACAATTAGGATCTATGCCCAATAATGTTCATAAATGGTAAATTCTTATGATTCTAATCATCTTTTAGAATCCTAATATGTTTTCTAACATCAATTTAATCACTTATTAAAGAAATGTTGAAGATTGGGATTAATAACTACTATTCACCCAAAACCCTAATTCCATATATATCTTGCTTATAATCCATAATAAATACTAATGATGCTCTTAAACATCTGTACTTAACTTATATTCATCTATTCTAACCATGTATTAACTTATCTTGACTTAAAATTGAGTTTGGAACAAATACTTTGAATTGGAGAATCCTTGAGAAGTTGAAATGTTGACGTTTCTTGGTAGTTTAATCTTTATTTCTTGTGTTAATGGAGATGAAATAAGTGTTTGAGAAGATAATTTAATGAATTTATGGGTGAATGAAGTGTATTTATGGAGAAAGAAAGAGAAGGGAATAAAATAAATGAAATATGAAAATGAAGAAGAAGTGTTGGATATTTATAGCCCGTGTCTTCACGCCCAAGAATAGGTTTCACGGCCATGAAGGCCACTGTTCACATTGGGTTCGAAGCACTTTTTCACAGCTATGAAGGGACATTTCGAATTGAGGAATTTGTAATTAACCTAGAACTCGTAAGGGTTAGAGTTAATATCTTTAATTATTATTAACGTAATTATTTAATTTTTTTACCTCTTTCCTATTTATTTGCCGCTTTAGCATCCATATAACTGCCATGCACATTAAATTGCTCATGAAAATAACATTTTAAGTCATAATTAATTTAAAGTCAAGTCAGAATTTCATAAATAAGAAATATAGTCCCCGAATTCGGATCCGTTCGAAGGGCTAGTGTATTTTATCCATTATGAAAATTAAATTGGAGTCATTTTTGGGTTTTTCTTATATTTTCCCAAAAAAATAAAATTGAGATGGTGACTCCTAAAAAATCTTTTTCAAAACATACTTGAACTCAAAACAAGTTTTAAAATAGAAATGAAACAAATTTTCAAAAAAAATTGATTAACAGAACTTCCAGTCGGCAGGCATATTTCTACGTGAGATAGGACCTGTGTGAGAGTTAAGGTTTTCAGCGCTTGGATGAGGCCTCATAACTGGTGACTCTACTAGAGACTTGTCATTTTTCAAAAATGAAAAAGAGGACTACCAATGGATTTTTGAAAAATAAAATATTTTTTAAAGGAGCTCAAAACTTGGCTTTTAAATTAATCTAATTTTGCATTGTATGCATTACTACATGGACTCTTTGTCCGCTACCAGTTACAAAATTTAGCCTGGTATGAGTAACATTGATCTGACAACTCTCTTTGAGTATGTCGAGTGATAGCGAAAGTATCCAAACTCGTGATGAATTCCCAATCCTTTTAGGGAGGTATGCAATACCATTTGACCTATGCAAGTGGGTAGGTATTTTGCTGCTCTGTGGGATCCTAATATCCAAGCAAACCACTTAACCTTCTTGTAATTTGACTCTAGAAATTGACCCTGGGGCACATGTACCATAATAAATTGAATGCCATAATCATGAAACATAATTTTATCATGCATGCATGCATATTATGCACTCATATGCCTACGCATAAACCATGCCCCCATAAACTTGTGGACTAAGGACCAAAGAGTCAGTAGTCAAACTCTAAACTGTCTCCAACTAAAAAAACTCAAACGAAGTAAACACTTACTCAAGATGTGTAAAAACTTGACCTGTAACCTTAAACAGTGAAACATAATCACTTACCTCAAACCATACAAACTCGACCCGTACCCTTAAAAAATTAAACAAAACCACTTACCTCAAACCGTACAAACCCGACATGTATTTGAAATAGTGAAATAAATCCACTTATCTCAAACAATACAAACTCGACTTATACACTTAAACAGTGAAACATAACCATTTACCTCAAACCTTACAAACCTTACCTATACCTGAAATAGTGAAACAAATCCACTTACCTCAAACCATATAAACCCGACTTGTACCTTTAAATAGTGAAATATAACTACTTACCTTAAATCGTATAAACCTGACCTGTACTTGAAATAGTAAAAGAGATCCACTTAGCTCAAATAGTACAATCTTGACCTATACCCAAAATATTGAAACAAATCCACTTACCTCAAATAGTACAAACCTGACTTGTACCTGAAATAGTGAAAGATCAACTTACCTCAATCCGTACAAACCTGATTTGTATCCAAAATAGTGAAACAAATCCACTTACCTCAAACCGTACAAACTTCACCTGTACCTGAAATAGTAAAACATATTCACTTACCTTAAACCGTACAAACCTAACTAGTACCCGAAATAGTGAAACATATCCACTTACCTCAAACAGTACAAACCTGACCTATACTCAAAATAATGAAACAAATCCACTTACCTCAAACTGTACAAACCTGAAAAAGTGAAAGATCCACTTACCTCAATCCGTATAAATCTAACATGTACCCAAAACAATCAAACAAATCTACTTACCTCAAACCGTACAAACTTGACATGTACTTGAAACAGTAAAACATATTCACTTACCTCAAACCGTATAAACATGACCTATATCCGAAACATATCCACTTAACTCAAACTATACAAACCTGACCTGTAACTGAAATAGTGAAAAAAAATCCACTTATCTCAAAGCAGTACAAACCCGACCTATACTCGAACCAGTGAAACATATCCACTTACCTCAAAGTAGTACAAACACGACCTATACCGGAAACAATGAAACATATCTACTTACCTTAAAGTAGTACAAACACGACCTATACCTGAAACAATGAAACATATCTACTTACCTTAAAGTAATACAAACCTGACTTATACACAAACCACTAAAACAAATCCACTTACCTCAAAGCTGTACAAACTCGACCTATAACCAAAGCAATGAAACAAATCCACTTATCTCAAAATAGTACAAACCTGGCATTATCCTTAAACAGTGAAACACATTTACTTACCTCAAAATTATACAAACTCGACCTGTACCCTAAACAGTGAAACATATCTACTTACCGCAAGATGTGTACAAAACTTACCTATATCCAAGTAGTGAAACTGACCCACTTACCTGAAACATATCCAACCTAAGCAGTGGAACTGACCTACTAAACACTTACCATGCTTCACCTATACAGTGAAATCACCCCACTATCCCATTTACCCAAATAGTTAAACCGACCTACTGTCCCATTTATCTAAATAGTAAAACTGACCTACTATCCCATTTACCCTAAACAGTGAATATGATGCACTACACACTTACCATGCTTCATCTATATCCTAAATAGTGAAACCAACCCACTCTCCCATTTACCTAAACAGTGAAATTGATCCACTATCCCATTTATCAGTACCAGTAAAATCGACCTACTATCCCATTTACCTTGAACTGATGAAACTAATCCACTAAACACTTACATATCCTGTGTCTCAAACAGGGAAATCGACCCACTATCCTGTCTACCTGAAAATCCTTACTCAAATAGTGAAACCGACTCATTGTCCTGCCACTAAACAGACTTATCAAAATTTGAATAGTAAACCTGACCTGGCCCAAAAACTCAAAACCTAAATAGAGTTGGTCTCTACCCAAAGCCTGAAAAAAATGGTCTGAACCCAAAACCTAAATAGAGTTGGTCGTTACCCAAAGCTTAAGTAGAGTCGACCTTCACCCAGGACTTGAACATAGATGGTCTTTATTTTAAAGCCTTAAACAAAAAAGGCCTAAACATAAAGCCTAAATAGAGTTGGTCTTTACCCAATGCCTAAATAGAGATGGCCTTCACCTAAGACCTAAACAAAGATGGTCTTTAATCTAAAGCCCTAAAAAAAATGGCATGAACCAAAAAACTAAACAGAGTTGGTCTGTATCCAAAGTTTGAATGAAGATGGCCCTCACTCGAAACCTAAACAAAGATGGTATTTACCCCAAGCCTAAATAGAGATGGTCTGAATTTTTTTCCCTCAAAATTTGCGCACCAATCCATATCTTTATCACCCTTTCATACCTTAAAACCTTGAACATAATTAGGTTTCCCTTTTCCTACAATCTACCTAGAATAGAGTTAAGTTTCCTTTTTCATACACTAACCATTTTCCTGGTTTCACCTACAAGGTACCAATGGCAACCCCTACCGATCTGAATGCCGAACTTTTCACTACTTTCCTCATGAAGTAGGAGGAAAATTTTCAACAAACCCACGTTGATGAAATATTGGCCGCTCAACAGACCAACTTCAACAAAGCCATAGCTACTCAACAAACCAATTTTCAGAGTGCGATAGACTATGTGGCTAGTACTCTAAATTTCCAACATCAGGCCATCATTGATGAGTTGAGCAAAATGATGAATCATAATCAAGCCAACCCCATTCACTCGAGCCCTTCAACTATGTCTAGTACTAATCTGGACAACCTTAGCATGTCAACAAACACAAATACCATCCCTTTCGTTTCCTTGAATCTTTTTCAGGAAAGGAAGATTCTTACCCATACATCAACGAAAAAGTCTTAGGGCACAACACTATTATGCTTGAGGAAGGCTACACAGTTAAGGAAATGTGTGAATAGACTAACCCCTCCACTCTCAAGGTTGTCACTTCCGATGTATAAAAGAGAAAGGGGATAACTACCATTACTAACCGTCAATCCTTAAAATCGAAAAAGAGGAAATTTACTGATTTGGGTGAGCCCTTGAGCTTAACTTACAAGAGAGCATTGGAAGTCAGGATGATCACACCTTTAGAACCGAGGACACCTCTAAACCCTGTACCTAAAAATTGGAACATAAATGAATACTGCGAACATCACTAAGGCCATGGACATAAAACTAATATGTGCAAAAATCTGAGGCATAAAATCTAAGACCTCATTGAAAAAGGGGACATCTTTCCCCTTGCCTAGCTAAAATCCCGTTGTCCTTGTCATAAAATAGAATTGTTGGTTCTAAAACACTAGATCCAAGATTTGATGGATGGTGGATATATTCTTCCTTCTCGACTAAGACAAGGTCCAACAGCCTAAGCCCTTAATTCATCATACCTAAGCCACTCAGTGAAAACAAACCCCACCTTATTTCATCAACCAACTAAATCCCAACTAGTATACTATAATATTCTAGGTGAAACCCTAGTTGGAAACCTTAACCCTAGTACCTTAAACCTAGGGGGAGTTAGGGGTATTTGCATGAGTATTTTTATTTGATGTGTTTTTATGCTATTGATTATATTCTACGCTATTGATTGTATTTCATGCTATAGAATTTAAATGATGCAATTACATGTGATTGATAGCCGCACGTGTTATAGGATTTAATTAAATATGCTTATATGAGTGACTGATTAATATTGTGCTATATGATTTATAATATGTATGACATGTGTAAATTATTGTAAATTAATTATTTGGGAAAATGAATTGAGGGTAGATAAAATAGAATAATT